>SDVV010010494.1:0-16230 GCA_016164225.1 Gammarus roeselii
TATTGCTCCGGCATTGCGCCAATGTGAAGCTCTGGAAATTGTAATCTGATCCACGTAGAACTTGTTGCGTTGAGTTCCCGTCACACAATCTTCACTTAACCCAACAGGTTGTTCTGCTACCAACCCTCATTCGCTTCAAACTATTACCGATCGGTTCCAACTGTTACCAATATTGCTAAAACATACACTTCCCAGTTCATTAGCACATGATTGGGTAAATTGCTGATGGAGAAGACATTCTGAGCATGAGTTATACACTGGGAACATAAAGTTTGTTTCCTAAAATAAACCTTTATAGCCTTGCAATGTACCGGTTTGGAATTAGTTGAGAACGACTTGAGATTTTGCAATTCTGATAGTTGAATGTAATGCAGGTTGTTCAGCATAAATTCCATGTAAGAACTGACAGGTTGGCGCCAATTAAAAGCAACGGGTTTTCTCTGTGTGATGGCATTGCAGTAATATGTTTCATACTATTTTTTCATGGACATTATCACCGGGTTTTACAACTGAAAGCATTCCCTACCCCGGTCCTCCATCCCCTTCCACCCCAACTCCACTCCAGAGATTATTTGTCTAGGCTCTTAATTAGAGCACATTTCCCACCACAAATCAACAAGGGCCGCCGGCAACAGACCAAAGGCTTCTATGAACCATCACCCTCGCGGTCTTTCAAATACAATCGAGTCCTTTCAGTGAAGCCCTAGACACCCTCGACTGAGCTGCTGTTGGGTTCCAGTAAATCGGAAAGAGGGCAAATGATCGTCATGAACGGTGGATGTTTAGATTGCGCTGAGCTATAAAGGAAAAGATCATGATTCTCGGGGATAAGAGTCATTGCATAAAGCCACATCAAAAACCGTAAGGGTCGGCAATGCCAGCGCTACATTCACGATTTCCTACGCATATTTCCACTGTGCGGTCACCCAAGCTCCAGGGCGCGCCGTGCAGCTGGCGTGCAACGCCTGCTTGCCGTGGGCGAGGGCCGCAAATTGTGATCAGAACGCACGCTACCAAAGGATCGAGTGGAGCAATCAGTGCGCAGAGCACGCTAGCAGTAAGCCGGGCAGAGCATGTGGTAATCAAAGTATCCTGACACGACAGCGTGTAGAGCAAGTGGTGAACAGTGCACGTTAACACGATCAGGAGCGTGTTCAGCAGGTGGGAAACAGTTCACGTTAATACGAGAGCGTTTTCAGCAAGAAGAGACCAGTTCACGCTAGCATGTGAGTGTATTCACCATGTGGTGAGTAGTTCACGCTGACATGTGAGTGTGTTCACCATTTGGTGGGTTGTTCACGCTAACATGCGAGTGTGTTCACCGTGTGGTGAGTAGTTCAAGCTGGCATGTGAGTGTGTTCACCATTTGGTGCGTTGTTCACGCTAACATGCGAGTGTGTTCACCGTGTGGTGAATAGTTCACGCTGGCATGTGAGTGTGTTCACCATGTGTTGAGTTGTTCACGCTAGCATGTGAGTGTGTTCACCGTGTGATGAGTAGTTCACTCTGGCATGTGAGTGTGTTCACCGTGTGCTGAGTAGTTCACGCTGGCATGTGAGTGTGTTCATCATGTGGAGAGTTGTTCACGCTGGCATGTGAGTGTGTTCAACGTGTGGTGAGTAGTTCACGCTAGCATGTGAGTGTGTTCACCATTTGGTGAATAGTTCACGCTAGCATGTGAGTGTGTTCACCATGGGGTAAGTAGTTGACTCTAGCATGTGAGTGTGTTCACCATGTGGTGCGTAGTTCACGCTGGCATATAAGTGTGCTCACCGTGTGATGAGAAGTTTACGCTGGCATGTGAGTGTGTTCACCGTGTGGTGAGTAGTTCACGCTGGCATGTGAGTGTGTTCACCGTGTGCTGAGTAGTTCACGCTGGCATGTGAGTGTGTTCACCGTGTGCTGAGTAGTTCACGCTGGCATGTGAGTGTGTTCACCATGTGGAGAGTTATTCACGCTGGCATATGAGTGTGTTCAACGTGTGGTGAGTAGTTCAGGCTAGCATGTGAGTGTGTTCACCACTTGGTGAGTAGTTCACGGTAGCATGTGAGTGTGTTCACCGTGCGGTGAGTAGTTCACGCTGGAATGTGAGTGTGTTCATCAGGTGGTGAGTTGTTCACGCTAGCATGTGAGTGTGTTCACCGTGTGGTGAGTTGTTCACGCTAGCATGTGAGTGTGTTCACCGTGTGGTGAGTTGTTCACGCTGGCATGTGAGTGTGTTCATCATGGGGTGAGTAGTTGACTCTAGCATGTGAGTGTGTTCACCGTGTGGTGAGTAGTTCACGCTAGCATGTGAGAGTGTTCACCGTGTGGTGAGTTGTTCACGTTGGCAAGTGAGTGTGTTCACCGTGTGGTGAGTAGTTCACGCTAGCATGTGAGAGTGTTCACCGTGTGGTGAGTTGTTCACGTTGGCAAGTGAGTGTGTTCACTATGTGGTGAGTAGTTCACGCTATCATGTGAGTGTGTTCACCATGTGATGAGTAGTTCACGCTGGTATGTGAGTGTGTTCACCGTGTGGTGAGTTGTTCACTCTGGCATGTGAGTGTGTTCACCACGTGGTGAGTTGTTCACGCTGGTATGTGAGTGTGTTCACCATGAGGTGAGTAGTTGACTCTAGCATGTGAGTGTGTTCATCATGTGGTGCGTAGTTCACGCTGGCATATGAGTGTGCTCACCGTGTGGTCAGCAGTACACGCTTGTACGGGAACATATTCAGCAGGTGACGAGCAGTGCGTGCTAACACAATTGCTTTTTCAGAAAATGTTGATCAGCACACGCTAGCACCAGAGCGTGTTCAGCAGGTGACGAGCAGTGCGTGCTAACACAATAGCTTGTTCAGCAAATGTTGATCAGCACACGCTAGCACCAGAGCGTGTTCAGCAGGTGATGAGCAGTGCGTGCTAACACAATAGCTTGTTCAGCAAATGTTGATCAGCACACGCTAGCACCAGAGCGTGTTCAGCAGGTGATGAGCAGTTCACGCTAGCACGCCATCGTGACTATCATGTGTTGGGCAGTTCACGCCAGCGCGATGATGCGTTCAGCAGATGATGAGCAATACACGCAACACGACAGCGTATCCGTCAAGTGCCGAGCAGTGCAGACTGACAAGATAGCGTGTACAACAAGTATGCGTGAGCGCTGTCCTGAGAGAGCGTTCGAAAAAAACGGTATACACATTATCCCGACTCGATAGTGTTTCTACAAAGCCAGCTCCAGAGTATGTTTGGCGAGTCATCAAGAAACGCGACGCCTAGTAATCAGGGTGTGTGTATTTGTCCTGAAATGAGGGACTTAACGACACCAAACAAGCGAGATTCAGTCAAACAATGGCCGAGATAGGTGTTGTTTAACGACAGTTTTGGAGAGTCCCGTAGCTGCATTAGTTTTGGGGAACTAACACGGATTGAAGGTGGAGTGAAGAAAGTCACTTTTTTCGATGAGAACAGAGAAACAAAATCAAAGCAAATTTGATGTACCCGTCACAGTGAGGAAAATTTTCGGTTTATAAGTTTTAATCTTGACCATCACCTAACAGGTTGTACTGTTTTTCGTAGACATTGATCGCCAAATGACATCAAAGATTTCGCGTAACGAGACCTTATCAGTCATGAAAATATCCACGTGAGCTTTGAGTAAATATGACCGGAATGCCTCCCTCTTATTTTCTTGCTTTTCCATTTAAATAACAAATATCTAATGACATGCGTTTCTTTCTTTGTCATGAAAGTATTAAACGCCCCGCCGACATGGAAATGTGGCCGCAACATGTGAATTGTGAGGTTGCTGAACGTGACCCGAGCATCAACGCTTCTGTAGGTCTGATGGCAGTGACACTGTGACCCTTTTACGCTTCTGTAGGTCTGATGGCAGTGACACTGTGACCCTTTGAATTCTTCTGTAGGTCTGATGGCAGCGACACTGTGACCCCTTTTACAGCTAATAAACTCCTAAAGTATGAGTCGTGTTATAAACGTGCCATATCATAGAAGGTTGATTACGCATGCCAAACTTGCGAACTAAATTCGGGCAGAGCGTGCGAGGGAGATTTAACAAAAAACATTAGATGGTTGATCAGTGATGAGTCGCATTTCTGTCCCATACAGATTGCGTTTGATAAAGAAACGGAATTGGTGGGAAATTGATTGTATAATATGTTTAAGGGAGATCCCGTGCTAACAATTGCATTTATTGTTCCATATTTGCGTAGCGTGATAACTGTTGGGACATTTGAATACATAAAATGCATCCCGAAGGTTTTTTATTATCTCTTCAAGACCACGTAGACAGCATTTCATGCTTGCTAAAACAAGAGAAATAAATTTTGGAAGCTTTCGTGTTTTCCCTTTCCGGAGTCGCTGCTCAATATTGTGTTTTTACATTGCAATAAACACAATTGGTGATTAACACTTGCCGTGCAAAATGTTCTCTTTAAACCCGCTCACAAATAATCGTCATTAACTACATTTCATAATGAAGGAAAGTTGTGATCTTATTATGAGTTTTCCAGCCAATGTACCAAAAGTTAGGAGCAAATAAATATCTAAACACGCGAGACGGCATCATTTTGAATCCATGTTAGTCCAACATGAATTATAAGTGATCCTGCTGAGGTGTCCTAGAAAATCATACAAGTCTGTGAAAGGCATAGACTGGATATCGAAGGTATTACCTGATTGATAAAAAATGAGATCCGTGGCGCTTACATGCATTCTATTGTTCAAGCTTTCAGTAAATCACAAAGATTGATTTAATCGAATTTCATGCTGGAACAATATTTACTCGAACATGAGTACGCAACTTGAATCTAGTTGTCGCCAGTCTCCTGATGACGTCATCTCGTCCAACGAATCGTGTATACTTTTCCTTTGAGCGATATGTGCTGAGTACCTAACACGTTCATGGACCAAGGATATGAGCGTCGAAAGAGAACCCTGCGTAGTTGAATGATCTTTTGCACTCTTACGCGTGTAGGCGCAGATTTCAGTGTTAGAAGTCACTCTGCTAGATTCGTTGTCCAGTTCTGGGATGAGTTATTGGTCGCCAAACCCGAACGGTAACCACACTCTCGATCTGTAGACATTATCAATCCTAAAAAATGTGCGCAAGGCATTCTTTCAAGAGCATTTTCGGACAGGGTTTATGTTTATAATGTACTTTGAGTTCATTCGAGCAGGTAAATTGGTTGACATTAGAAGGAAATAGCTACAAAATGTGTTTTGGTTATACACATCAAGAAGTGGGTGAACATAAAAGGATTTTAGTATAATGTTGACTTGCATTACGAGTAGGGTGCCAAAGTCCGACATCCCAGTAGCCATTAAAACGACTATTTAGAATGTGTCGTTCCTGGAGTTCTACTCGTTTCAATGAAGCTGGCATTGAACAGAAAAGCACAATGCCGAATTCGTATATATTACATGATCAAAATAATGATCGTTATAATTAAATGGTGTACCTGGCCGGCTCTGAAACAGAATCATCTGATGGCTTGTGGCAACTAGCCTTGTGGCGTCAGAGCTGCGTTGCTACCTGTGCCGTAGTCAGCCTCCTACGAGGAGGCTCGCTCGCCACTCATTCACCAACAGCAAAGTTACCCTAATTCCCGAACATTGACGTGTATTGGTGATTGATGGAATCATAATGAGATTATTCATTACTTATGTGTTGCTTCCCGACAATTTTACGAAGTGTTTGTAGAATTGTTCTCCAAGATGCTGAAGTTTATAGTTTTCAAAGGAAATACAGTCCTACAATTCAATTCCTGAGAATGACCGTCGTTTTTTCTTCATATCCCTCAATATCGTTCTTATTATTTCGAAAAACCGTACAATCCTCATTACTGTAACATGTTGCTATATTACAAAAGTATCTTGCAGGGATATAAACAGAAGATTTTCTGATAGCCCGCAGAACAGAGAAAGTGTTCCCGCTTAGTGTCAAAATCCTTGTCTCAGAACCAGTCGTCCATCATCACATTATTTCACCAGTAACAAGGTGGGGGTATCACTAAGGTTTCCTTTTGGTTCTTATTGGGGAACCGAGATTCGACTCAGTAACAAGGTGGGGGCATCACTCAGATTTCTTTTTGGTTCTTATTGGGTAACTGAAGTTCGATTCAGTAACAAGGTGGGGGCATCGAGAGGAAGAGAAAATGTTTTTGCTCAACAAATATCAGGATCCTTGCAACAAATGAAGTCGAGCTCTTTCAAAAACTTAAGAGACTCAGTGCAAGGAACAGTTTTACACCCCTGCAATTGTTCACTCCACCAGAAAGATTTATTGTACTTCTTCGAAGCTATGGGGGAAAAGATCATCTGCAGTTTCCGCTGTACTGAATTCGTGTAATATAAAACTGGATAAATATACATTGTAAAGTTTGCGTTGTATGTCATTGTAATGCTCGCAGAAGTTGGTACCGAACAGTCTTCGTTCCCTATTGTCCTCTCTGAATGTATCTGAGGAGGGCGTAATTGCATTGACACATAAATGATTTGTTATCATTGCAATCAACGAGAAACCAGCGAGACGAACAGTGTTGCAGCTAAATGTATACGAACATTTGAAAAATTATTTCTCCGACCTAGGCATAGCGTTTTTATTTGTTTATGCAATGTCAAACCGAATTTCCTTCCGTCAAGCCGATTAAGAGTACAACAAATGATTGCAAATATTTGATAAGAAAAAGGGTTCCGGAATTAAAAAATCTATACAACTATACAAAAAAAACTTCTTCTACCAACAACTTGTTTTCAGGGACAATGATCTGTTATGGGAGCATCAAATTAAAATTTGGTATCATCAACTCTTCTACTCTAGTTATATGTTCATCAACAAGTTTCTGCAATATATAACTCAGTATACAATTTATATGAACTTCAACTCCACGGTACATTAACTATTGCGTGACTATTACCAGGGATCTTCCAAATACATGAAAAGAAACAGGTTCTCATCAACATCCGCTAACAAACTTTTTGTCTTCTTTAAATTATCACAGCGATGTCATCATCGGAAAACCCTATAGTCCGTGGCCAGAAATCGAACCCGACGTCGCTGGTATGCGAGACCAGCGACGTCGGTGTCTTCTCTTCTACCAACAAAAGGCTTTTGGGCTCAACGACCCCTCTCCGCCCATACCAGGCTCATTCCTGTGCCTAAAGCCCTCTGGCAACTCTGGTGACGAGCATTTTGCAAGTGTGGGTCAGCCTCCCATTGACTTAAGGCCTGTATTGTATTTGTCGTACTGTAGACGACTGACATATGTTTTTTTTCTGTTTTGTGCTCGAAATCATTGCATGGAGATTATATGTCATTAAGCATGCCTATAAATGTACATACATACTTAACAAACGTACAATTTTCATGCAGGGAATTGAATACTAGACGCTCTGACGTCTCAACTAGATTTCGATAACTCCAAGCATTTAGTTATAAACAACCGTCATTTCTTGCTTCAGGTGAAAACAACTGCATGTTTACATAAATATTTATATCCACATAGACTCATTCATTTATTTGGAATCAAAACGTGAAAATGAGAATTGTGTAGCTAATGGTATACGCTGCTCACTGTATATTTTTACAGCACTGAGTCCTGTATGTATAGACATACAGCTGTTTCCCCCTAGTTCAGAGGTTGGCTAAGTTAGGCTGACATAAAGAGGGGAAGCGATCAATCTCCCCGTCACAAGACCGACGAGTCCATGCCGAGGCTCGAACTCGCGACATGCAGCACAAGAGCCTGACCCTACAGTTTGACCTTCTACCCACTTGGCCATGGCGGCAGTGAGTCTTGTAACTGAGACTTTGAAACCAAATATCAGCTTACAATGAATAGAGCATGGGCATAACTGTATTGTAGGAGGGGTACTAGGCTCGAAACACTTAGAAGAGGTAAGAAGAAATCACAACAATAGCGTATGAGTTTATATTGAATATGAATGTTTCTTGACATTTTTATAAGTGAATTAAACAAGGGGTAATTATTCCCACCAATGTTAGGGGACATATCGCTCCATCAGGGTGTTGCGCTTGCAATCACAATCATCCAATTAAGAGGCCCTCTATTCAATATTCGGGAGCGGTATTCGTCCAACATTCGAAGGACGGCTGGTCGACGATACGCGCACAAATTTGTAAAGGAGTTTCATTACAGTTACAGTTATTAGTAAACCCATTATTGATGACGATGACGTAATATATCATTCATGGTGTACCTTAATAAGTTCTAGGACAATCGGAGACTTCCGCTGCATCTCCGTTTCGCCTAATTATACCTTCGACAGCAGACAAAACGTATTGACCGGTAAAACCCTTGTTTGACCCGCTCTCGATTCGTAACAAAAGATGGGTTTTTATGAAGTCGTGCTACCGTAGTTTGATTGTATTGTGTTACACAGGAGTGTCGGGTGGTCAGAAAAGATTGTTATTCTTCTGACGACAATCTTCCCCTCCAATCGTCCATTAGGAAATTGGTTCAGAACTTCTATTGGTTCTGCCTGTCAAATCGGTCTTGGGAAGTTTTTTATTCGTATCATGTTGATAAAATGTTTGTCCCTTCGTCAATACGACCAACTATAATCGCATTTTTAATAATGACAGTTCATCTATAAGACATTTTATAGCCCAACCAGTTCCTTTAAAATATGATTCAATGTGAAGACGGGCCCACCAAATAGAATTAGGAATGTTCGGAGACAGTCATTTAATAGAACTTCAAAATCAAACCGTTATTAATCTACCCAAAGATGACTATGGACTAACAGCTAGGCATATTTTCGCTTGTAAATCATCAGAGGGTGACCTATCTAGATTGTCATATTTAATCCTATGTACTATAAAGGTCATGAATCAAGTTTTCACTCATTGATTTCGAACTACATACAATGATTCAATTTTTATTTCTCAATAGTTTTCTAGCTATGTACACGGAAACAACCATACGCCTGGAGGAACCAGGAATAATGCGAAACTTACTTACAAACATACGAGTGCATGAAGCCTGTTTTGGCTGAGTTGAATGTTCATAAACATGAATGATTTATTGACCCTCCTTTGTGTCCCGCATTATCACTGGAAATTGTTCGCCGTAATATTGTCGATCATATGACTTCTGAACTTCTGCTCTTGGCAAAAATACTCTGCGTAGATAACCTCTGACTCGAGAAACCAATTTCATAATAAATAAAAAAGTCAAATATTATAATTCCTGTTTGCAAACCATATACTCGCGATGAGATTGTTTTATCCCGTTAGAAATTTGATTAACTTCACCACCTTTATTACATTTCAGCAGTCAATATTCAAAAATACGGTGGCCAACACATTGAAGCAGGAATAACACTGACCAGTTCACATTGAAGCATGTATGCCACCGACCAGTTCACATTGAAGCAAGTCTACCACTAACCAGTTCGCATTTAATCTAGTGTAACAATAGCCAGATTACATTGAAGCAAGTGTAACACTAACCAGTTCACATTGAAGCAGTATAACAATGACCAGTTCACATTGAAGCATGCATAACACTGACCAGTTCGCATTGAAGCAAGTATAACAACTACCAGTTCCCATTGAAGCATGTATAACACGAACCAGTTCACATTGAAGCCAGTTTAGCAATGCCCAGTTCACGTTGAAGCAAGTATAACAATGACCAGTTCCCATTGAAACAAGTGCAACATTAACCAGTTCACATTGAAGAAAGTATAACAATGACCAGTTCACAGTGAAGCATGTAAAACACTGACCAGTTCACATTGAACCAGGTATAATAATGACCAGTTCACATTAAAGCAAGTGTATCACTAACCAATTCACATTGAAGCATGTATAACAATGACCAGTTCACATTGAATCAAGTGTAACACTAACCAGTTTACATTGAAGCTTGAATAACAATGACCAGTTCTCATTGAAGCATGGATAACACTAACCAGTCCATTTCACTGACCAAATGGTATTGCAATTAAACTGTTTACCAACAATTATTTACCATCATTCATTATAATATTTCTCGACCTTCGAGAGTACACCAATGCAAGCGCTTAACACATCGTTAGGTGGCATCAAGAATGCATAATTCGTTTCCCTGGTCGCCCGTTTGAAGCGAGGAATTACTTTATAGTTAGGAATTGAATTAAACACTCAAAAGGGCATTTTGTAGGAATTCAAAGTAATATTGCGGAAGTGTCCTATCGTGAACTTCTGACCAGTTGAGTACGAAACACACAGATTCTTGGAAAATACTTCATTGTACATATTTTAATAAAATGAATATGTAATCAGATCGCGGTTGTAAAACCAGGCAATTTTCCGGTGTGATTTGGATTGCTACTTTACTTCCGGTGTGATATGGATATCTACTTTAATTCCGTTGTGAAATGGACTACTACTTTACTTCCTGTGTGATATGGATTGCTACTTTACTTCCGGTGTGATGTGGACTGCTACTTCACTTCCGGTGTGATATGGATTGCTACTTAACTTCCGGTGTGATATGGATGCTATTTTACTTCCGGTGTGATATGGTTTGCTACTTTACTTCCGGTGTGATATGGATTACTACTTTACTTCCGGTGTGATATAGATTGCTACTTTTCTTCCGGTGTGATATGAATTGCTACTTTACTTCCGGTGTGATTTGAATTGCTTTTTTACTTCCGGTGTGATATGGATTGTTACTTTACTTCCGGTGTGATATGGATCGCTACTTTACTTCCGGTGCGATATGGAATGCTATTTTACTTCCGGTGTGATATGAATCACTAACAACAGTAAGTAGTCATGTTTGTTGGGCACGATCGATGAATTTCCCGGCTAAGTTTATTAATCCATTTTCTAAGGTTCGCCATCAGAATTCAGGAAAAGTGATATATTTTCTGACGTTGCAGTTTTAAAAAAATATCTTTAATTCATTACAAATATCACAGCTTTGGTGGAGACCTGGACATTGTTCTTCGGCTTGACAGTCCAAACATGGCAGGAGATTGTAGAAGATGTGTTCATCCCGTCACTCAACGCATTGCTTGTTGTTATAAAACGATAGTTGCTCAAATGTGTTAGTCTAACGGGCAGTTGCCAGTATTATTATCGGAGTGAAACATTCAAGCCGTCGGACTAAAATACTAAAATCTGGTACGGCGACTGGCGTCTCGCTCAACCAAAATAGTCAGTCGTCCATCTTTCAAGGTGAGGTATCATGAATGTCTGCTGCTACTGTTTTCTCGGAAGTATAAGTCACTCACCAACAAAACAACGGTCATCCTCCACGTCGGAAACGGTGCTATGGAAACGTGAAATATTCCTGATATTAGGACATTTAACACAACAGAACCTGCCAATCACATCGCTTGTGTCAACAATTCGCTGCATTCAAATTTTAACGCCCCGACTCCATATATAACGTTAGTCAAGCCTTCTTTCGGACCCGCATTTAAATTCTGATCCTCCTGAAAGTATCCGATAATATCCTACCATATTCTCAGAAACTGAATTTAGCAAACATCGACAGAGCCTTTATCTTTTTTTTTTCACTGGATGGAGGCACTATCGCCTCACAACGGCGTGCAATAGACTACTGTTAAAGGTGTGCATTGTTTGTCCAGCAGATCTTATTACGCCGGTTTTCGGAGGAACTTTATGGGGAGGGCATCAGTGACTCCAAGGGAGATTAAAGAACCGCTTGTGGGTGACCATTCTATTTTTTACAGAGCTAGAATGGACACAGTGGTTGGATAGTTTCATTACGTGACGCAATATAATCACGGAAGAATAGTGTGCAATCGTTTGACTGGAACAGTTAGGGACATAATGTCATCACGAAAGGAAGGAGGATTGTGGTTCGAAGTATGTAGTACCTGGTTAAAAATCATCTCGGATGAATGAGGGACAGTCGTTCTACAGCAACAGTACGTGACGGAATATCAACACGTAAGGATGGCGGACAGGCGTTAGATAGAAACAGTACGGGACGCAAATCGTAACGGAATAAACAGTGAAACCATAAATCCAACGTTTCTCTTATACGAATAACAAACAGTACCAAATATATTTGCAGATGATTTTTACACCAGATTGTGTACAACTTCACTATTGTTTGAAGCATCACTGACAATACTAACAAATGCTTAAAATAAAACTTCCCTACTGAGATATGTTTTCCATTTTGTCAATTTTATCATTCACGCTTCAAGAAACTTGATTGAGCATGATAACGCACATTGAGGCAATAGTTTTAACCTACTCCTACTATAAGTTATTCCCCAGCCGCAGGGTATAAGGGTACAATCCTCCCCTGAAATTCTCACAAATGATCGTAAAACCTGGATAAAAACATCAAAAATCACAGGAAACACTGCAAATAAAAAGAAACTCCACGACAGAAGTCAGAAACAATCTCCAAACAGATCCAAACACAGCGGTAAAAAATCTAAAATCTGGACACAAAAACCTACCGAAACGCCCCCCCATCAAATCTGGTAAAAAACAAACAACCCCTAACTACTAAAATGAAATCACGAAGCCCGAAGAAATCCACAATAAAATAACTAAACCAGAAAACAGCGATTCTCTACACTTATATCACATGAAAAAATAACCTCGAATGAATTATGGTTTTTATTACTACTGGTCTGTTTGATATATTCGACTATAGATTACAACCAATGATACATATTGAACAAAAATTTGTGTATGTCAAGGCAAACGTGAAATAAGGCCTGCTAAAATGCGCTCTCAATTTGTTAACAAGCGATCCTCCAGATGGATAGTTTTAATGAGTGCAAAAACTCTTTCTAACGCATAAGTGAATGCCAACTGGTCATCATTTCTTGACAGAAATGGAAGGAAGTTCTACGGTTTATAAGAACAAAAATTGACCGTGGAGTCCATGAATTTGAGAAGATTGGAATTGTCAAGCCGAATTGAGATGCCTGTCCGACCTCATGAGCAAAACAGGAAGCGCTCAATAACTATTGATCTCAACAGCAGTCTAAAAGTACATTGTATACTGATACCTTGAATGTACTATGTATGGATGTTGTATATATGTCACTGGCTATTCAGAAGCCAGAGTAGTTAGAGTTAGGATTAAAACACAATTAGCTCTAATATTTTTGATCGATAATACTAGGGGCTGAACAATAGATCAGCTCATTGATCATTGCATGACTTTCAGGAGTAAAGCTCAGAAATAAACATTAGGATTATGGGGGCATTCAAGTTTCGATATGTTGTGGGTGATGAAATATTTTTCACCCAGAACAACACCCGCCCGGAGGAAAGAACGCATCTTACCAGAACAACAAATAACTTTGTCTAAATCAAACAGGAGCATTCTTTCCCAAATAACAGCCTTGACCTGATCTTTGACGTGCACCAGTGAGCGCCGAGGGAGGAACTACCGCAGGCTGGGATGGGGTGGCCAAGTCTAGGCTGGAGCGGTGAGGGCATTATTGTTTATGATATAAGGCCAAACAGAAGCCTGAAAAGGACGGGAATGCAAGCCGCTGCAGCTTTAACATGAGACAGAGAAAGGAAATTGTAGTTGGATTGAATGGTGACGAAATGCTGGGCAGCATTTACATATCAAATTCAAGGTCATTTATAGGCCTTCGAGATTGTTGTCCAAAAATATACGAATTCAAAAGTCCTCTGTGTAATCGGAACATATTTTACAATAGAAAATTTTCATGACTTTAGCAAACGGGAATCAAACAGATTGAAAATGGAAGAAACTCACTTTTTTTTTTATTGTTATAGTAAGTTTACGCAGTTTTGCTGTCTCAATGATGTGAATGGAATAGCTTTTCTGTTTATTGAATTTCATCACGTTTCAAAATGTCTGTATGGAGAAACATTAACAGTAATTTGCTCTCAAGTTAAAGTGCGCAATCGACTGAATAAATGGCAGCACCTCAACTATTCAAACATTCAATTATTCACAGCAATTAATTCAACTTGACATATATTTTTATTTAGAATGAAATCTGATATTTGGTTTTTAATGAGTTTGAGGCCACGAATGCATACTCATTTTGAATATACATGAATAGTGAGAAACATTTTTGAATAATGTACAGCTCCAGTCAATATATTTTTTCCTCTTTTAAGTGATCATTAAATCGAATTGCTGTGAGATACTTGATAAGACCGCTGTTCATTACATCGAATGGCTGGGAGAGACTTGATAAGACCGCCGTCCATTACATCGAATGACTGAGAGATACTTGATAAGACCGCTGTTCATTACATCGAATGGCTGGGAGATACTCAATAAGACCGCTGTTCATTACATAGAATGGCTGGGAGAGACTTGATAAGACCGCTGTCCATTACATCGAATGGCTGGGAGATACTCGATAAGACCGCTGATCATTACATCGAATGGCTGGGAGATACTTGACAAGACCGCTGTTCATTACATCGAATGTCTGGGAGATACTTGATAAGACCGCTGTTCATTACATCGAATAGCTGGGAGATACTTGACAAGACCGCTGTTCATTATATCGAATGGCTGGGAGATACTGCTGTTCATTACATCGAATAGCTGGGAGATACTTGACAAGACCGCTGTTCATTATATCGAATGGCTGGGAGATACTTGATAAGACCGCTGTTCATTACATCGAATAGCTGGGAGATACTTGATAAGACCGCTGTTCATTACATCGAATAGCTGGGAGATACTTGACAAGACCGCTGTCCATTACATCGAATGGCTGGGAGATACTTGACATGACCGCTGTCTCTCCATATAAAACACGCCCCACGCAGAGGCGACTATCCAGTGCTCGTTAATTTCATCGAGAAGTTCCTTAACAGTTTAGAGAAGTTGCCACAAAAGGCGGGGTGAAGGACGACTAACTTCCGTTCACTGGTACAGTACAGCATTTGGAGGGTTATAAACATTAGGGAAGTTTAATAATGAGCTTCGGATCCTATGTAGAGGAGGGTTTCGTTGCAGCACAATGTTAATGGAAAGGATTCACTATTCCCCGCACGGCAGTGTAATTTATGTGCAGGAGAGGAGAATGGCATCCCGGAGGAGGAGACTGCGTCAGGTTATAAGTGTTAGTAGTTTGTTGAGCATCCGACGCGGAGAAAGACTGTGGAAAATGAATATTTAACTCCAAAACTATTTCATAGCGTTTCTCAAAATGACCCCTTGCAGTAATGTTTACTTTATTACAAATGTTCTTTGACGGATAGACCAGGAACTGTACTCACTTCCAACAGATAGAGCTTGTAATGGAGGTTTGCTGAATTATATGCGGGAGTCGATTTTAAAAAAATATTCAACCGTACGCTAGATAATTATTAACCAAATCGAATTTCCATACGCGATGTATGTAGGTATGTATGTAGAAATACAAGTTGAGCAACTAAGTACAATTATTAGAATTGTAGGGTAAACTGATGCCGGTTATGAATATAACGATATCAGTCGTGGCCATAATGATGCCAGTCTAAAATTTAGAGTGGTGGTGTTTGCTGCTATGGATGTGTTGGTGGGCAACTCAAGTAAGACAGTATTAATTTTATCCCGTCTTTAGGTACTACAGCGTTATGCCATCGCGCCCGCAGTTTCTGCTTCACTTGCTGGCTTAGGTGACCTTGCTTCCTTTCCAGGTGGGAGATTATTAAAGATGGCGCTCGACATTGTCATTTTGTTTTCATTTACAGAGTTCAGCAGTTACCCGCTCATTGGATGGAGTGCTTATTGATGTTAAGGTGTTAAATGTTTTCAAACACGCTTTGGAATATATCGTCTCATGTTTAAACAGTGGAACTCAGCTCCACAGCTCTCATTTTTGTCAGTCTTTCAGGTAACCTTCTTTGTTCCTAAAGTCTGGAGGTTTGATTATCACTTTCCCTTTGTACTGTGATCACGCAGATTTTTTTATGGTCTGCCTCTCAGGGGGGACACCTGTATCCCTAAACGTATCTATTTTTCTTGTCACGAACACATTTTTTTCCGTAAACACACGAACCACCTGTTCACTGCCCTCGGATTTTCTGAATACCTTGCATTCAACCAGTCACAGTAACACAGAAAATCACCATCTTCCGTTGTTTACATGCACCTTATCTGATCTATTTGGGACAATGTACTTCTCTCATTGATGTTTTTTTAAAGTTTATTTAGGGTTAATTCCTTTTGACAGGGGGTTACGTGCCGTTTTATGCGGCTCACTGGATGCGTGTGTGCCATTTGATCACTTC
>SDVV010010495.1:0-16229 GCA_016164225.1 Gammarus roeselii
TGTTGGGTGCACTAAAGAGTGTAATGAGCTGTAGGACGTTGGGGATGGAAGCAAAGAGAGGGCTGTATGAGGGTGTTGTTGTCCCAACTGTGCTCTACGGAGCTGAGGCTTGGGGGGTGAGAGCAGAGGAGAGAAGAAGGTTGAATGTTTTCGAGATGAAATGTTTGAGGAGCATGGCTGGAGTAACGCTGAGAGACCGGATCACCAACGACGTGGTCCGAATCAGAACAGGCATGGTGAAGAAGTTGGAACACAGAGTGGATTCGCATGTTCTGAGATGGTTCGGGCACATGGAGAGGATGGATGAAGGGAGATTGGTGATAAGGGTGATGAATGCTGAATGCTGAGGCGAGTGGTCGCAGGCCTAGAAGTAGACCAAAGTTTGGGTGGATGGATGGTGTGAAGCAGGCGTTGGGAAGAAGAGACATGAAAGTGAAGGTGGCGATAGAGTGTGCAATGAACAGGCGTGAGTGGAGAATGGTTGTGAATGGTTGATTTTGACGCTGCTCTGATGTGCTTTCCCGCCCTTGACACCCGGCTGTCTGGATAGTCGTGGGTGGAGGGGGCCCGGTCATTATGACGCGGCGGGGGTAAACCAGTGAAAACTGTCAGGCCCTGCTGCTGACGACAGATCCTCGGACTGTACTTGTAACCCAGGCCGAATGTTGAGGGGTTACCGGCCGGACCCTTTTGCACAAAAGGGATAAGTTGTGTGAGTGTGAGCGTATGAGGGTGTGAAGTGCGCCTTGCTGTCGGCCACCCCCCTTTCTGGGGGATGCGGCCTAGTGTCTTTATCTGTGTATGAAGGATCTCCACCGTAAAGGCTTGAGAGGTCGCCTACCACGTTTCATCCACAAATTTCTACAAAACCGCTCCTTAAGGGTCAAGGTTGGCAACTCTCAGTCTCCGTCATATCCGCAAGAAAGGGGCATCCTCCAGGGAAGCGTCCTCAGTGTCACTCTCTTTATCCTAAAAATCGATCAGTTAGCTGACATTCTTCCGCGAGACGGAAGACTGCTCTCATCACTATGCGTGGAGTACCTACGAATAAGCTACAGACACCCTAGCCTCATAACAATTCAACATGAACTCCAGAAGTGCCTAAACCTAGTCAGGAACTGGGCTCTCCTAAACGGATTCCGATTCTCGCCCTCTAAAACTAAAAGCATGCACTTCACCTTTGTGCCCGGTTTACACCTGAAACCAGCCCTAACGCTGCACTACACATCTCTAGTATACGAAGAAACGATCAAATTCTTGGGTCTTGTGTGGGATCCTAAACTCACGTGGCGACCCCACATCGCAGCCCTGGCGACTCGATTCAAAAGGTCGACGGGACTTTTCCAATCGGTAGCATCCCTGAAGTTCGGTGCCGACATGGACACCAGAATGACGTTGTTCAGAGCAATAATACGATCGCGCATGGACTGCGGAGCCGTTGTCTACGGATCTGCAGCCAAAACTACTCTCGACCATCGCAAACAATGCTTTGCGTATCACAACCGGCGCGTTCCGCTCCACTCCAATCGAATCACTCAACGTGCTTGCTGACGAACTTCCGCTCCGGCGAGACAAACTTTCACTACAATATTTTAAGACGAGAAGTCTTATTAACAACCCAGCAATCAGCCACATCACTAATATATCTGATAAGCGCCTATTTGCGGCTAAAAAGAATATATGTCCTCTGTTTTCCCTACGTGTGGACAACCTGCTGACCTCGCTTAACATCAATCGAAAAGCTATTAAACCTTCATTTTCCTATCGAATCTTTCAAATAAACACACCAACATGGATGATCAACCCACTACCGGTCAACCTAGACCTGCAAATCTACCCTAAAGCAAATACTCCAACCAACGCGTACCGGCAGGAATTCCTAAGACTACTCGAGGAAGAATATTTAGAGCACCGCCACATATACACTGACGGCTCCAAAACCGCGGACGGAGTGGGAGCCGCCGCTGTGTGCGGGGACACCCCACTCTCGGCCACCCTCCCACAAGAGGCCTCCGTGTTCTCTGCGGAGCTTCGTGCACTTGAACTAGCCGTCTCTATTGCAAAAACACATCGCTTCCCCAAATACGTCGTATTCTCGGACAGTCTGAGTGTCCTCACCCAGTTTAAAACGAAAGGGCTAATTTGTGTGAGTGTGAGCGTATGAGAGTGTGAGGTGCGCCTTGCCGTCGGCCAGCCCCCTTTTTTGGGGGATTCAGCCTGGTGTCTGTATCTGAGTGTAGATCTCATGCATATAATCCCCGCCTTCTGTCTCTTCATCATCGTCTCCCTTACGCAAGTGTTAAGTCGCATTGCCTCCGGCAACTAAGGACGACTGCAAATCCTCGGAGCTCCGGTGCAGGGTAGGTTGAGTGTTGAAACTTCTCGCTGATATCCGGGGAGAGCTGGGGTCTCATGGCCTAGCATCTTAGTAGTTCCTTTACCTCCTTGGCACTTGTGGATACCTTTGACATTCGCCGCGTAAAGGATATTGACTTATCTTATCGACGTATGCCTCAGCTCATACAATCAATTCTTTGCCCTTTGAAGCAAAGAATGTGTGCTTACGTGTATATATTGATGTATCGTCTCTTCTTCCCCCAGAGCGAGGTACTACATCCGCAGGGGCCTAGGTTGAACTTTCAGTTTGGTTTCTTAGTTCAATTTCAACCATGTTAGAGGACTTAGTGTTGTTTGTGCCCATTATAAATGTCCGAGCAATTTTGGTTTGGGCATGTGGCGCTGTTTTCCATATGCAACCTATCATTGACGCCATGTCTCTCCTTTCCGTCCTTGATATCCTCATACGTAAGATTCAGGGAATCACCTTATGATGTCTTTTCCGTCGCTTGAGCACCTTGACTCTTGATCACTGTAATGGAATCTCGTATCTGTTCCAGGGCTACGTGGACAAGATGTGCAAGGTAGAGCAGGACCTGGCCACTGGAACCGACGCGGAGGGCGAGAAGATCAAGGAGCACATGAAGGCGATCGTGCCCATATTGCTGGATGCCGCAGTGCAGGACGAGGACAAGCTCAGGATCGTGCTGCTCTACATACTCGCCAAGAACGGCATCTCCAGCGACAATCTGGAAAAGCTGATGCAGCACGCGCAGATACAGCCCGCCGAGAAGACGACCATCGAAAACCTTAACATGCTCGGCGTCAACGTGGTGCCCGAGGTGAAGGGGAGGAGGAACTCTTGTTACGTAAACCAACATGATACTCCATGTCATATAGTAGTGGGCCACATAACAGGGCGTCAACGTGGTGCCCGAGGGGGGGAGGAGGGAGTCTTACTAGGGCGCTAACATGATGCTCAAGGTGATTTAGTAGTAGGACACATAGCAGGGCGTCAACGTGGTGCCCGAGGGTAGAGGGAGAAGGGACTCATCATAGGGCGCCAACGTGATGCTCCATGTGATTTAGTAGTGAGACACATAGCCGGGCCTCATCGTGGTGCCCGAGATGAGGGGGGAGGAGGAACTCCTACTAGGGCGCCAACATGATGCTCAAACGGGATTAAGTAGTGGACACATAGCAGGGCGTCAACGTGGTGCCCGAGGGGAGGGGGAGGAACACTTTGTTGGGCGTCAACGTAGTGCCCGAGGGGAGAGAAAGGTGATTGACTTGAGCGTCAACGTGGCGTAGGAAGTGAGAGGGAGCAGGAAGGAATTCCTACTTCCTCGTGGTGATGGATCGAGAAAAGAGGATTGGAGAGGAAAGAGGATTGGTGGTTCCCAACCGCTGGGGGCTGTAGAACAGCAGTCATAACAGATATCTGCAACGACTTTGTGTGGTTTGTGGGCAGTTGAATACATTGTCTCTCGCTATATTTCTGTTACTGCGGACACCAGATCATTTTTTCTAGATAAGTGTTAGTCCCCGAGTTGGACTGACGTTTTGTCTGAGAGGAATGATGGTGATTATTCACTATCCCTTGTAAAAGTGCAGTGTGTATGTTGCGGCCTAGGTGGCTGGAAAGAGTCCATGGGCCAGAGGCCCAATCCGTGTACAGGTCGCGTCCACACCGCAGAATCGACGCCATCCCCACCGGCGAGGGTATCGGTGGTTCGTCCTCGTTGTGATACAGGGGGTTTGTTCGATAGGGAGGTTTGTGAGGTGAAACGGAAATAATTTGTTTAGAGGGGTTTTGGTTTGTTAAGGAGGAAGGTGGGACCCTTATCTGCACTATTCTAAATCGAAGGGGCGCTCGGCCAACTGCAGAACGCCCCTCACATTCCCTTCATGCACTCCACACATACTACCCCCCCTAGGCATCTGTTAGGTTCACGGGCCGCATGGAGTCAAGGCCCAACCGGGGGGAAGGAGACCCTTATTTCCCTTTAGACTCCCCTCTTCTTCACCCTTCACTATCTCTACTTTTCTCCCTCATCCTGATTTGTTTACCTTTTATTTACTATATTTGCATCTTACGTTTAGTTCAAATTTCCTTAAACTTGTCTCAGACTCCTTCTTAACAACTCCATTTATGGTCGTTGCACACAAACCCATACATACACACGCACGGACACACACACTCAAACATACACATACCGGTTCTAACTCTCCTCCTTTCGGGTGGCAAATAACAGCCAAGTTGCGCTCGTTCTTTCATGCAACCTGTTTCTACGACTATCCCTTCTTCTTCTTTCCATTCTTGCTGTTCTCACGCGTGAAATTTTCTACACCTAGTGTAGATCTCATGCATGGGATCCCCGTTTTATGTCTCTTCTTCATCTTCCCCCTCAGCAGGTGTCGGAGCGTGATGCCCCGGCACCTTAAGGACTACTTCGTATCCTTGAAGCTCTAAAACAGGGTAGGTAGTGAGTTATTCCTCCTTACTGCCGTCTGGGAAATTCTGGGACCATATGGCCTTAGCACCTTAGGAGTTCCTGTACCTCTTGTGGCACCCGTACATACCATAGACGTTCGCCGCTTAAAGGATTTTGACATTGCGCAGTAGTAAACCTAACTCGAACATTAAAAGAAGAATAAAAACAAAGACTAACTTGATGCAACATTGTTTGCTGGTTCGACATTCGGCGCCAGAAGGACGATGACTCCAGTGCGCTAGAAAGCCTCGTCACTCTAATCTTGAATCCACACATACTAAATCTTAGCCCTTTAACGTTAAAGAGTCCGTCCAGGACCCAACAACCACACTTCGTGTCAAAAGTGAGGTCTGAGATCATTGCCAGCTTGTCAGCTGCTGCGTTATAGTTACTAGCAAGTCCATCCCGCTTCTCGACGAGTCGCCAAGGGCGGGAAACCACATCAGGCCTGCGTTAAAACTCCTCAATTCGCAACCATTCTTCCCTTACGCCTTTCCACTTCGCGCTCTCTCGCTACCTCCACACTTAGGTCGGCATCCATCCACCCAAACTTCGGTCTCCCTCTGGGCCTACGTCCATTCGCCTCTGCCTTCATCACCCTTTTCACCAATCTCCCTTCACCCATCCTTACCATGTGCCCGAACCATCTCAGAACATGCGAATCAACTCTGTCCTCAAACTTCTTCACCATCCACGTTTTATTTCGAATCACGTCGTTATTGATTTCGTCTCTCAGCGTCACAACAGCCATGCTCATCAACCATTTCATCTCGGAAACAGTGACCCTTCTTCCCTTCCGCTTTCACCCCCCAAGTCTCAGCCCCGTAGAGAACAGTTGGGACAACTACACCCTCCTACAACTCTCTCGTTGCTTCCATCACCAACGTCCTACAGCTCATAACAATCTTCAGTGCACCCAACACTTAAGACACTTCCTTCACTCGTTACTTCACCTCAAGTTCCACTAGTTCAGTCTTCTCTACATGGGAACCCAGAAACTTAGAACACTGAACTTCCTCCAAATACGCTCCTTTTACAGATATATATAGACACTACGCCGAATCGACGGCGTGACACACCTCACACCCACTTACGCTCACAGTCATACAACTTAGCCCCTTTGTGCTAAAGGGTCCGGCCGGTAAACCCGCTTCACACACTCTCGGTCATGAGTGCGCTCCGAGGATCCGTTGTCAGCAGCAGGGCCCGACAGCTTTCACTGGTTTACCCCCGCCGCATCATGATAGCAGGCCCCCCCCCACTCACGACCATCCCGACAGCAGGATGCCAAGGGCGGGAAAGCACATCAGAGCAGCGTCAAAATCAGCCATTCACAACCATTCTCCACTCACGCCTGTTCACTGCACGCTTTCTTGCAACTTCCACATTTAAGTCGCTCCTTCCTAACGCTTACTTCACACCATCCATCCAACCAAACTTCTCTCTACCTCTAGGCCTACGGCCACTCACCTCCACCTTTTTCACCAATCTCCCTTCATCCATCCCCTACATGTGCCCAAACCATCTCAGAACAAGTGAATCCACCCTGTCCTCCAACTTCGTCACCTTCCCCGTTCTAATTCAAACCACGTCGTTGGTGATCCGGTCTCTCAGCGTTACTCCAGCCATGCTCCTCAAACGTTTCATCTTGAAAACATTCAACCTTCTTCTCTCCTCTGCTCTCACCCACCAAGTCTCAGCTCCGTATAGCACAGTTGGAAAAACGACACCCTCTTACAACCCCTCTCTTTGCTTCCATCCCCAACGTCTGCAGCTCATTACACTCTTCACTGCACCCAGCACTTCACACCCCGCCTTCACTCGCGACTTCACCTCAGTTTCCACTAGTTCAGTCTACTTCACATGGAAACCCAGATACTTAAAACACTGAACTTCTTCCAGCAACTCTCCATTTAGGAGGACACTAATTCTACTCGCATTATCAGTCCTCGAGCATCTCATTACTTTACTTTTACCCACATTCACTCGAAGCAAACTTCCTCCTCTCACTCACTCTACCAAACTCAGACACCAGCCTTCACAGCTTCTCCTCTGAATTCGCCCCAGCGCCGTAACGTCCGCCAACAGCAACTGGCTCAACTGCCAACTCCGCCCATTCGTTTCCAACAGCTCCAAGTCACGACCCAATACACTCGCGTTCACCTCCCTGACCACTCCATCCATGTAGAGATTGAACAGCCAGGGAGACAATATACAACCTTGTTTCAGTCACACTTTCTCTGTAATTCAAGCACTCGCCTCGCTCCCCATTCTGACACATGCTCGTTGCAAACATAGAAACTCCATGCTCAAACCCATACGTTTCTTACCGTTGGCATGGTGAGCCGAATGATATACCTCTCGCCACATTCTTCACCACATTATCTAAATTCTCGCATTTAGGTAGTTAAACACACTTGATTATCTGTGTCTTGTATTAGCTATTGACCATCATGTCGAACTACGGCCGCAACGGTAATCGTTAACGTTTTGTCCCGCTCACAGAGCCGTAAGAAGCCTTACACAGTGCCTCGCAAGGAGCGCATCACCGAGAATACCTACCAGATGTCGCGGTGGACTCCCGTAGTGAAGGACATCATCGAGGACCTGATTGAAAACAAGCTGGAGGAGCGACACTTTCCTTTCCTAGCTGGCAGGAACGCCGCCATGACACAGGCTGCACCATCCAGGTGAGGAGAGAAGTTGAAGGCAATTGGCAGTGGAGAAAAGCTTCTCTGATTCGCAGCTCAGGATGTGTATTGCAGTTTGTAGCCCTTAACTTATTTGCACAACCGATTACGACTCTCAACTGCTTTTGCTGGTTACATATTCGTAGGGGTCTGGTTTACACCATTTGGCGATGCACCAGAACGGTTCAATCGGGGTTAGTTTGTCTCGAACCTACATTCTTCAGCCTCCAATTTAACTCTAGTGTCAGGAGAGGCAGATATACTATCTAGCCTATTCACCCCTAAGCAAATCCCCTAGAGGAAGGATGCTTCTTCCCTCAACCAGATCCCTCGTAAAAGTTTTCCAATAAACCCTTACCGCTCAAACTTCCCAACATCTGACCACCTTCTTTCCCGCTCCAGTGTCCGTTATAACTGGCACAAGGACAAGGGCGCTGGCCAGAGCAAGAACCTGCCCCGCGTAATCGTATTCATCCTGGGTGGGATGACCTACTCAGAGATGAGGGCAGCCTACGAGATCACCAAGGCAGGCAAGAACTGGGAAATCATCCTCGGTTCAACCCACATCCTCACTCCGAAGGACTTCCTCGTTAACCTCCGTGACTTGACGACCACATGAAGCAAACACGTGACAATGCAGCCCCCACCGCACACCACCACCTCCCTCTACCACACCCTTCTGCAGCAACAACCCTCTACCTCTCAAGCTCCCACACTCTGCGAACAACTCATGATGCTGTCGTCTTCTGATCCTAAAGATCTCCCTCCACCCCTTTCATCGCTCTCCTTACCCCCGCCTCCGCTACCCTCTAAATTCCCCCCACTGCTTATCGAACAACACCAGCAGCAACGACAACAAAAAAAGCTTCAGGAACGACTCCAAAAGGAACTGAAGCTTCAGATTCAAGAGCAGGCGTTACTCTCTCGTCTGAACCCCGAGGGTGAAGAGAAAGAAGAGGTGCCTATCAAGTTCTCCTTCCAGCATCTTAAGAGCCAAGAAAAGGGAAAGCAGGTGAAAGGGGCGGAAGGGGCTCCGAGAAGAGCCCCACCGCCACCTCCACCTCCCAAAAGGATGACGCTGCAGGAGAAATGGTTGAAGCGCCAAGAGCAACAAGGAAAAGGGATAAATCTTGCAGGAGACAGTGAGGATCATCAGCTTCAAGAGGAAATTAGTGTCATGAAACAACAGCAAGACAACGAGGCGTCAGAGCTGTCGTACAAAGAATGGATTGAAGAACAGCAGCGACAGCAACAGGTTCAGATTGAGGCCATCTTGCGGCATCAACAACAACTGTGGCAACAACAGCTTATACAACAGCTCACTCAACAGCAACAGTTGCTTCCTTCCCTGCCTGAGCAGCCTCCGCTCTTCCAGTCCCATCCTCCGCCTGAACTCTCTACAGTCGCCGGATCTTCCTCTTTCTTCCCGCCCGCACCTTTTTCTCCTGCCCTCCACTTCACGACCATTCCATTGTCATCCACCCTGTCACCTTCTATACCCCATCTACCCCTACCCCCGCCTTCTATCCCTGCACACCCTCTAGTGCTCGAGCCCTCATCCGCAGGGATGGTTGGGGCATTGGATCTACAGCAGGAGCCACCAAGAACTTTAGTGACATCACCGCATGCAGGAACCAAACCTCCGCCAGTTGATGAGGACTCTGTGTTCCCCCCGCCCCCTCCTCCTACCACCTCTCAGTTCTACCCCGCCTTGGAGGACTTGGACCTGTTACAGGAAACTTCAGCCCTCCAACCTGGCATGGGGGGAGTCGGTACTATTTCTCAATCCTCAGGCTCGCACTCCTCCCCCATCGGCGGTGGAGGGGACACCTCCTCTCACTCCTCCCAATACAAGTCTCTGCACGAAGAAGGCTCCTCGCAGGACATGATCCTTGCGGGGGAGCAGTCTTCCTCGAGTGAGGGGAGGAGCCTCTCTTGCTCATCGTCCGGCTCATCGGAGACAGCAGCAGAAGAAGAAGACTCCAGGTTCGTGAAATGCAACAAGTATAGTCGGCCGCGACAACGAGAAAAACTGCCGTCCTCAGCAGGTGTGGCTTCTTATCCGTCTCTGGGAGCATTTTTGGAGGAAGAGCAAATGGAGGCCAGGGTTGCGGACGCGACAACTTTCACTGACTTATCGAACTCAACATCGGGGTCTAACGGATTCGCCACATGTTCCCGAAACTCGACGTTGTCGTCCATCCAATCTACCAATGGCGGGCTGGTAGTCAACAAGGCATACCAGCAGCAACAATTGCAGCCGAGGAGTGGTAGCAGTAGCAGCACTAGCACGGCCGGCGCTAACGGTTCCCAATATGGTCGAGGGAGCAACGGTCTGCCGGACTCAGGCTCCGCCGACGGGTTTGCTTCAGCTCTATCTCGGCCGCAGTCCAGCTTGGTGAGCAGCGGGCAAAACCTGTACCAATTGCAGCAGCAGCAGCTGTTGGAGCTTCAGCAGCAACTCAGCGAGGAACAGTTCCAACCCGTAGAAGGAGTAGATACCGTCGGAGGAGCGAGATGCAGCGGAGCCAACATGAATGTCATACATACCACGAGAACCGCCTCCACCGTCTCCGCTTTGAGGTCATCCTCGTCTTCATCATTCTCCAGCGGAGTTGTTGGCGGAGCTCGCAGAGGGGTGAGAGGCTCCTTCGGGGCAGTTGGAACATCTCCACACTCCTTTGGATTATTGAAACGTCAGGCCCCTGCTCCACCTTTGCAACCGGGAATCACCACCCTACCTTTTCCAGTGACACAGAAATCGTCAGCTAAACTAGAGCCATTCCATAGCGCGCCCCAACCTCCTGCCTTAAGAAGGCAGGGAAGTGAGGTGGCCTCCACCTTCCAGCGACGACGCAAGTCCTCCTCCGCAGCAGAGAGAGGACCTCGGAGGAGTGTGGTGGTTGTGGTATCCTCCTCCAGGGCCGGGGGTCCTCGAATTCCGCCTCCTCCCGTCACCGGTAGAACATCAAGGTCCACTGAACGTCCTCTACAAACCATCCGGTCATCCTCGAAAGGACAACCGCCTCCCCGCCCCCCTCGCCCTAAGTCCTCACCTCCATCTTCCAAACGCGTTTCAGCGCCCATTTACTCCAAAACTCTCACAGCCCCTGGTTTGGTTCCCCCCGGTGCCGAGGGAAAGCAGACGCCTGCGGCACCCCCGCCATCACCCTCCTCATGCTCCTCGCTCAGCTCGAGGCAGTCCTCTCTCGAATCATACGAGTCTGAGGACGAGGACAGAAACCCTAACGCCTCGTGGTCCTCCTCGGACGCGAGTCGTCCCTCCAGCGGCTGCTCGTCCTTTTCGTGCTCATCGTACGAGTCGTCTTCGGTGTCCTCGCCAAGCATCCCCATCATCGACCTCATGCTCGCGCTGCTGCCCGTCTAGCGAGAGGGGTAATAATAAAGGTACCTCTCGCGGAGAGGGAGCTAACTCAAACCTCACGAAAAGGGAGCTAGTAACCATGGTAACTCTTCAACTCTCGCAAAGATGAGGATGTTCGGTAGGGCATAACACAACGAAATGGTAAGGGGGTAGGCGTTGATGGTTGTGGCTGTCGTTTAGTTATACTCGCTGATAGTTCGAGCGCTATGAGACGCAATGCGGTAGTTATCATCAGGAGATTTGATATCATTTGTTTGAACGTGGCTGAATGTAAAATAATCTACTAGATTTCTCAGTTTACGAGGACTATTTAGTCAAAATTCGAACACTGCTTTCGTGCTGCAACGGTCAAGTCTGCTGCAGACATGATACAGTTCATGTGTTGTTGGTAGAGCTGCTACATATCCAGTGATGTAAACGCTCACTTGCGGGAAAACTTCGAAGACAAGTAACGCCGAATCTTCCGATGACGAATCTCACAAATTTTCCACCGCTGGCTTGTGGTCGGCCAATTCTCGATCAACTCGCCGAGAATCAGCCCTAATATTGTTCTTCCTGTCGCGATTACAGTTAGCATGACCACCCGAGACCAGCAACATGATGCAGTATTAGTTGCTGGTTTAACGTTCATTACCAGAAGGACATGACTCCAGCGCACTAGATCACTATAATCTAATCTTGTAATCACCTATGCAAATAATGGAGTGATGAGCGACGGCGGCTTCAGAGTCACCGTCCGTTAGCAATTGAACAAGGAAGACTTTCGAACGTTGTTCTGCGTTTGCCTTCCCGTCATAGGCCTATCTATTTTTTCTCGAGTACCGATCCCGCTGCAACTAGCCTTGGAACCGGCTGTTACTAGATACTTGTAAGCAGTCAGCGCATAGCCTGCACTTGCGGTCCCTAGACTCCAACGCTGTCTGCTTCACTCGCCATTTTCGAACTACGGTATCCCCGATACTCAAGTGAACAGGATTTTCTTTCTATGAACCCGTTTCCAATTATTGGAACTTCATAACTGCAGGACAGTTATAACGCTTTTGGGACTAGTGGGCATGGTCGTTGGATCCTGCTCTATCAATACTTGGATGACCTTGAGCTCTTGCTGTATTTTCATATTTCTTGCACAGCCTATTTAATTTGAGGGCGGTGACGCGCTAGCGATGAGCAGTCGGTCACTGATTCTTCCAGCTCACCGAATCAAAATCATCATTAAGGTGGTCTTTATTGCTCTCATTAGTATTTATTTGGTGAGCGGGGTAACTACTGTTGATGTGAGGACGGCAAGAGTGGTTTGTGGCAATGATACTTGGGCCGACAATAGACGAGTGGCAAATAGCCAGGAGATGCCATTTCAAAAAGGGCTTGCGTACCAACACTGCTCTGCTGGCTTTTGGACGATCTGTAGCCAGGTTACGTTTCTTGTGCTGCCTCCCATACTCCTTGGTCTTGCCTTCATTCCTCATAGTGACGTTTTGTACACAAGTCCTGTACTTACGTAGAGCAGTGAACCATATTTGTTTTCGATAAGTCAACCTACAGCTACAAATAAGTCCAGTCTCAGTCAATTTATGAATTCTTTTATCGTTCTACCCAAGTCACCTTCTCCCTCTGATGTGTACAAACTCTACATCCCCAAGTCCTGTTTACCGCGTCCCGGCTCATTTGTTGTGTTTTCTTAGTTTATTGATCCGTGTGTAGCCTGTCTACCATTCCATTAGTTGGTTGATCGTCGCTTTGGTTCGCAATGCGCCGCGAGATACTCGACTTACTAAGAGTTGTTTCATATCCTTACCATTGTTGTTGGTAGCCGCAAACCTTGTTGCTTAGTGGCACCAACATCGCGCATTAGTTTATATGGGCTAGTAGACTAGCTATTTAGAGCGTTAGGTCGTCGACTGAATACCTAAGAAGCAAACACTTGTTAGTATTTCATGTGTGTGTGTGTGTCGGTCTGTCTGTAGTTGTTGGCTGGCGTGGTAGCGGCGACAGTTTGTGAAGTTTTATTACCATTATTAATAATAGAATTAACTACTGCTATTACTGTTGTTTGTTCAGGCGATTACTGATGTTTAGTAACGATAAAAGGACTCTAAAGAAGTAAGAAGAACAAGATATTATTCTTATGGTGACGGACTTGTTATGGGCAGGAGCAATGAAGCTAAATACTCTTGGAATACTACGTCCTACCAACCTTCGGTGAGGTTGGCGGAGGCATTCAAGATCGTATTTCATTGCGTTAGTTTTCTGCTAGCCCAATTTCTCTCTCTCTTGTTAGGTCTCGTCTAATCCAAGATCGTGCTAGTCTATTTGTTTGTGTCGTTGTATTTATTAGTGATGATAAAATGCTAATGTTAAGAGGTTATCAATGGAATCGTTGCCGAGAGAGAGAGAGGGGGAGGGGTAATACTGTACCGAGAACGAGTATAAGACAAAATAAGGGGTGAAATAGTTGCGGGCCGAAAATAAGCGAGATAAGTCACGATGGTTTTATAGCACTCGCTGTTGCTACCAATACTCAGGCCGACACGCGCTTGTTTCCTTTCATTCTCGCAGTCCTCATGCTTGAGTTTGCCGTTCAAGTGCAGGCCTTTATTCAGGAAATCAGTTCTGGCGGACATAGGCTCATAACTAACCTGTCTTGACAGAATATAATCCAAACGAAAAGGTACATTTTCAACAGACATGGAAATAGGATTCCGCGACTTGCCAAAAGTAACTTTGGTACAGTGAATTGAAGTGCGTGCAACGGCAAAAGCCAAAGTAAAGCTCGCGGGGGGAGATGTTTTTCAACATATTTATCATAAGTTACTAGCCTGCGCCTTCGTACTCCTGATTTGCCTTTGTCCAATCAGCCAATGTCGGTGGTCGAGGGTCAGATACGCTTCTAGCGGTCTCATCCCCTTGAAATTATTTAAACTGTTACCTCGCGTCGTGATTAACAGTAAGTACCCATCCTAGTAAGACTTGTACCTTACTGTTTGTTCAGTCAGATAATGATGATATACGCACGTCACAATGCGGTGTTAAATCAAATCATCTGTCGTGAAAGGTTTCCAATTAATTTCTTAGAATATTGGTCCATGCCGACGCGGCCTTGTTCTCAAAACAGACCAACTGAAGGGAAAGGAATTCAAGGAATTTTAACTTCGGAAACAACTCTGTTGTGGTTTCTTCTGTCTGTTTTGACGTCACTGAAGGTGCACCCTAGCCTGATAGAATTGGATTTGAAATAATTCTCCTGTAGGTAGGTGATGTACCGGGGTAGCAACGGATGATTGGAAAGTTGTTTTTAATGGAAGTAGCGGCGGCGTTCGTTAAAGAAATATCTGTATATTGTGATTCTATTCCTGTATTTTGTTCTAATTTAATCGCGAGTATGAAACTATTAAACTTGTTCCTTAAATATTCGCGACTGTTTAATTTTCATATTGCAGTTGTGAAGCTTCTCCACATTCATTGATTTTCGTTTCAAGCTTACAAAGGCCTGAAGGATTACCACTCAACGTACGTATCTGACTACTGCAGCAAAATGAGAGGAGAATGGTTGATACGCTTTGATCAACCTTACTTAGCGAGTGGTTGGATACACTTGATCGGCCATGCTTGGATTTGATAATTAGAACAGCCATGCTTGGAGCGTGGTTCGATGTACTTTTGATCAGCCTTGCTTGGCGAGTGATTCAGATACAAACCTGATAAATCCATATAGTTCCAGATAGAACCAAATCGATCCAGATGAAATCAGCTAGATGCAGATGAAATCAGCTAGATGCAGATGAAACCAGATCGAACAACGTCAATAAAACTAGATAGAATGGGTTAGATCCAGATAAAACCAAATGTATGCAGATGAAACCAGACAGATTTCGATGAAACCCGATGGTTCGAGATAAAACCCAAGTCCCCCTGGGTCTTCCCGAGCTCCCCGGGTCCCTCGAGACCATTCGTCTCGGCTTGTTGCGACCAACTCGACTCGCCTCAATATGTTTCGACTGATCTCAACCAGCCTCGACGCAGCTCTCCCCCTCTGCGCTAGTGATCATGTGGACTGTAATAACTAAAATTTTCACTCAGGCATTTTAGGGTGGAAGTGGGGTGGCAGAGGTGTCTCGGGTTCCAAAAGAGCCTGACGAATCCCGGAGGGTGACCCAAATCCCCCGAGCTCCCCGGGTCCCCTCATCACAGCTCATCTCGGCTTGTATCGAATTATTTCGGCCAGTCGCGGCTCGTCGCGACCAACTCGGCTCGCCTCAACATGTTTCGACTGATCTCGACCATCCTCGACGCGACCCTTGCCCTCTGCGCCAGTAATCCGCGGACTGTAATGGTTATTTGTTCTACTCAAGCATTTCAAGCGACCACTCGACTCCGCATTCGTCACCCTTTTCACCAATCTCCCTTCATCCATCCTCTCCATGTGCCCGAATCATCTCAGCACACGCGAATCCACTCTGTCCTCCAACTTCTTCACCATCCCTGTTCTTATTCGAACCACGTCGTTGGTGATCCGGTCTCTCAGCGTTACTCCAGCCCTGCTCCTCACACATTTCATCTCGAAAACATTCAACCTTCTCTCCTCTGCTCTCACCCACCAAGCCTCAGCTCCGTAGAGCACAGTTGGGACAACAACACCCTCATACCGCCCTACGAAGAAGTCTGCATTAACTTCGCGTTGGGACTCCGGTGGAACATGGAAGCAAATAATAAATAAATAAACACCCTCATACAGGCCTCTCTTTGCTTCCATCCCCAACATCCTACAGCTCATTGCACCCAACACTTTACACCCCTCCTTCACTCGCGCCTTCACATCAGTTTCCACTAGTTCAGTTATCTCCACATGGGAGCCCAGATACTTGAAACACTGAACTTCCTCCATGAGCTCTCCATTTAGGGTGACACTAATTTTGCTCGCATCGACAGTCCTCGAGCATCTCGTTACTCTGCTGTGACTCACGTTCACTCGAAGCTTCCTCCTCTCACACACTACCAAACTCAGACACTAGCCTACATGTACATAGCTTCTCCTCTGAATCCGCAACCAGGGCCGTATCATCAGCAAATAGCAACTGGCTCAACTGCCAACTCCGCCCATTCGCTTCCAACAGTTCCTAGCCACGACCCAGCATACTCGCGTTCACCTCCCTGACCACTCCATCCATATAGAGGTTGAACAGACAGGGAGACATCACGCAGCCTTGTCTCAGTCCCACTTTCACCGTGAACCAATCACTCACCTCGCTCCCCACTCTGACACATGCTCGGCTGTCAGCATAGAAACTCAGCACTGCTTCAACAGACGTCCGCCCACTCCATACA
>SDVV010010496.1:0-16229 GCA_016164225.1 Gammarus roeselii
TCTAGCTAACCAAATGTAAAGTTGTGGAGTGTCAATAGAAAAAGCATGTTGATTTTTACATGCATCAGTTTGACCAAAAATGTTAGTATACAATTTATGGATTCCTACATTTTTTGTGCTTTCCTTATTCTGCAGTCCTTCTTGATTGTTGTGATTGCTCTCTTTTGAATTTCATTACAAATATAATTATTCATCTTCTTCTACTGCCAATGCTTTTAATGGAAGTAAGTTCTTCAAACCCTGAATTAATTGACATGTAGCTTATGATTAAATGTACTCGTTCTACCCAGGGTAAAAACAATTCATTTGATGATGCAAAAAAAATTAAACATATATGGGTCTTCTTCATCTCCAGAGAGAACTAATTGCCATTGCGTTAATATTAAGACATGCTGTAAGATTATTATATTAGCTACACTAATACTAGCTTATCTCAAGACATTGTTTAAAGTTTCACCAAGGGGCAGGTGACAAGAGGAAGTTCACTCGTAGGCTCTGACATGTCACCCTGTTGTGTAAACATCCGTTCAATATGTAATTAGCTACAGCATTATGAAATGAGCTATAATATTTTTGAGTGATGTAATGTGTGGAAACAATTATAAAAGTACTCTTCAATTATTCCCCCACATTAAACAACAGGTAATGCATGATGGTGCATGGGGTCATTGACTTGTTTATACTTGTAGGTGATACTAGACTGGAGTAATTAGCAGCCTCTGCCCACACATTTTTCACATGCTACATCCATGGTCTGCCTCTAGGGTGCAAAAAGACTGCCCATTCAGAGTATCAATATTGCCGTGGAAAGTGTCAATTTGCCCGTTGCCTGCTGAAAGCATCAGAATTGTGCCTGCACTGTGATTGATGTTTATAACTGTATACTTCTCTTGCACACATGTGCATTATTCATGCACTCCATTGCTGAGACTGGATCTTACCAGAGTTTGCACTCATCAATCTATCTAGGCAGAAATTTTTCTTATTAGTTATGTTGACAAGCAGGATTATTGTTGTAATAGGGTTGGAGGAGCCAGAAGGAGGCAGGAGCATAACACTTGATGCACCATCTTTATGAAAATCTTGGCCCCCACTGAACTGAGGTTGTTTTACTTCGTGCTTCTTTGGGTTCACCTGCACCACCCAACTTGTCAAAATCCTGTTGCCTTATTCTGAACTCATCTTGGTTTTAAACGTCACACATGCTCATTTTGCTAAACTTCAATAGTTACAGGGTTGCCAAAGCAAAACAAAGGTATTGTGGGATTGGAGTCAGCATGCAAGAGCTATATTGCAACCAATAAACATAACAATAATATAGAAAGGTATTGATAACTTGATATGAAAATATGTAGAAAAAAAATTGTTCGTGGGTATTGAACATGAAGTAACACTGAGGCCAAGACTTGTCACCTTGTGTTAGGAACATTGAGTCAATATATAGTTAGTTACGCATTTTGGAATCAGCTGTGGTCCAGTTTGCACAATTTGGCGGGCAGCACACGCAAACATTGATAAGAAATATTTGATGCCCACGTGAAATCTTGAGATGAAGCGCACGTGAAGACACCTTTTCAGAATATCGCACGCCAAAACAGTACATCGCACATGAACAAATCTTCAAACAGTTTATTCTGCATCAATTTTATGCACGCATCTTCCTCCAGAGCATATCAATTCAAGCTGACACCCAAAAATTCCAATCCACTGCACATCACTATCATTGAAGAACTAGTAGCTAATTTCTTTGACCCGACAGGCCAGATCGACGATCGTCAGCTGTTGATTAGAGAAACGAACTAAGACCAATATCACATTTTTTGGCGGCAGTACAAGAATTTAGCAATTCACAAAACAACGTGTAATATTAGCCATGATAAAGTGCATCAGTCTTTAGTATGGATGCAACAATAGCTCAACTGCAATATTAAATTACTCCATGCATGATTTGAACATCAATTTGACATAGGTAACTGAATTTTAACAATAGATGAAAACGAACACCGATGTCACACAAGTTTGGTAAACAGAGTGGAAATGCAAAATTACGCATTACCATCGCTGGTCGTGTGGTCGGGAGATATGTAAACGATGTTGTTAGTGATGGCAATTTTTAATAAGAACTGCCAATGATTGTTAATTATAATTTATAACTACCATAAGAAAGATTATCATCTAGATGTTACATTCTGTTTTGTAGGACGCCTGGTTAGTGAAAGACGTTTGCATCTATGTGCGGTTATCTCAAACTCTACACACATGTAATTCTGCTGTCAGTTATGCTGCGTTCGCACCTCCAGCTCTCCGCTGTGTATATATTTGTCAGTATCATGTTGAAGTAGCGCACGTAACTCAACAAATATACTCCGCGAGCGCACGCGAAGATCTAGATGTGCCAATCTTAGCTTCTGAGGCGCACAGCTGGTTCAGTTCTTAATATTCAGCAATGAAAACGCACGTAATGTTCTCAACCCCGTGCCCAATTGTGCAATCTGGGCTGTGGTATCCTTATTTTGGGTCATTTACTTCCAGATGTCATCACCCCTTATTGTTTTTTCACCTGGGTTGATTCCCTGCAATTGTATATATGTGTGTATATATCTACCAAAGTTTACATTTAATTACAAAATCCTTCTTTGGTAACAAACTACAACATGTTCCAAGTATAATCATCAAATTTGGCCCAAATCCGATGGAAACTCTAGCCACAGCATCAAAGTTTGTGGAACATGGATTTTTCCGAAACAATTATCAGTGACCTGATAAACACACCTTCACTTTGGCATTTTTTTTCATAAATTCTGTGCGCATATCAAAGTTTTACAAGTAGCCGATACTTGCTATCAAAGACAGGCTCTTTTTAGTCCCGTAGTCAAATAGTGTCATTTCTAATGTTTGGTACCCAAAAGGGTACCAAAAGGGGGGTGCGGGGAGTCACCTTGTGTTGCTGACCGCGGGGAATCTCGCAGGTTGATGCTTGGGTCCAATACCTACTCGCCTGCAGAAATTTTGGGAAAATAATAAAACAAAATTGTAGCAAGGAAATGCCAGCAAGATTTTAATAGGTTGCATCCTCTGAAATTTTGATTTTTCTATATATTATTCTATAAGTAGCGTCAACCGGGGTGATTCCTTGCGCTCAGCAACCTGGGATAACTCACGGCATCCCCCTCTTAGGGATCAAAACTTTGAAAACGTCACCATTTGATTAAAGGACTTGAAAACGTAGGTCTTCCTAAGTATGTATCTGCTTAGTCAGCTACTTGTAGAAATTTGATACATGCACAGAATTTATGACAAATCGCCAAGTGATAGTGTATTTTTTAGGTCCCTGATAATTTTGGTTTGGAAAAATCAACATTCCGCAAACTTTGATGCTGTGAATAGGTTCCAAAGGATTGTGGCCAAATTTTGGCTGTGATACTTGGAATAAGTTGTAGTTTGTTGTGTAAGAAGTATTTTGGATAGAAATGTATACTCATGCAGATATATACAAATTTATGACCACAGGGAATCACCGCAGCTGAAAAAAACATTGGGGGTGATTTCCCACACCAATTATGTCATTGAATATTTGTTTTTCTTGATAGAAAAGTAATTAATTATAATACTTCACACATAAAATGACATGTAGAAGTAAATTTCTAAATGCGTTGTTAACTTTATATTGACCAAATGTTCATAACGCATGGTGACAAGTCAAGGCCTAAGACTTAACTTCTGTTTGAAACCTAGGAACAAACTTTTTTTATCATGTTTTTATATCAAGATAACAATACCTTACCAAGCATGCCTTGTTTTCATTTTTTAATGCAATTAGTGCTCTATAGAATTGGAGAAATACCTTTTTTACTTGTTTACGATATTGTTAGCTATTTTCAAAAATTGTTTTTTCATAATATTTGCTCATTTAATGATACTTTTGGGTCCTGATTAGTTCAAAATGTTGGGAAATTATTTCTAGTAAGGTTAGTTTGCAATGCTTGAGGAAAAACATTGTTTCCTACTGTGAAATTAGAAATAAAATCCCTATAACAGTCACGAGCAACTGCAGCAACAAACAAGCATCAATGAAGACCTGTCAGACCTAAATATTTCCAGAACATTTGACTTCAAGCAACTAATATTGGCATGCTCTTTCTATTGGTAGTCTCAAACTTTTAGTTGGCATTTCAATTATTGCTATATGGGGTGTGCGGGGAATTGCCCTATTTTGTGTGGGGAATCACCCCCGAATAAGGCCATAGCTCACGGCACGTTTTTTCTTGTATAACTTTTTTTTTGGTTGATGATAGAATGTTGAAACTTACGGTGCTTCATGATCATAGTAGTAGCTATACACGCTGTAAAGATGAAGTTTCTAGGCCGTGTATTTATTGAGTTATTTCGAAGTATTCTGAAAATGCCGTGAGTCACCCCTGTTGACGCTACTAGATGACTTCCCGCATTTGTTTGTTTGGATATGGTCATGAATGCTTGTATTTTTTAAAATAATTTTTCCTTTCTCTAATAGATCAGTTGGCTAGTGGAAAAATGTGCCTCCACTTGAGCAATTTTTCTTATTCTTTACACGCATTGAATTTCTGTATGGAGCATCAACTAGAGTAAATCTTTGCACCTGACATCCCAAGCTTACCTCCACACCCTATTTTTGGCATTATAATATTGGAAACATTTTACAACAGCACTTACATGAGCAAATCTTTGTTAGTATGTATCGCTGCTTACAAGAATTAGATATGCACACAGATTTTTTTAATATCATTAAGAGGTGTTTTTTTCAGCTCTTTGAATATTTTGGTTGCATTGATGCTATGACTAATGTTCTCAAAGAATTTTGGGCATGTTAGATGGTGATTCTCACCTTGGTTGCCCTCAAGACCACCCCACACCCCAGCAAGGCCAGAGTGCAAAGCATGACAGGAGGCACAAATGCCACAGCATGCCAGACTGCAAAGACAGGTAAAATAATGGAGCAGAAAAAAAAACCCTGAAATTTGTGCTTCAGGCAACTGATCATACAGCAGTTCTGTTGGTCACAATATAAAACATACATATACATATATTTACAAATATTTGCATATATATACATATATATGCATATATATACATATATATGCATATATATACATATATATACAGATACACACACTACTAAAAAAAAAATTCATGCTTACACACACATCCCTACAAATAAATTGAACTTCATCAGCCTAGTAAAAATCTAAAAATTCCTTGTACATTAGATCAGCAAGGGCTTGCTTATAGCAAGTGATATCTGTCAACTGCACTATGTCAGCAGGCAAGCAATTCCACACACCAACACATCTCACACTGAAGGACCTACTGTGAACATAAGAGGAGCAAGGAGGAAACACCAGCTTCAGCCCATGACCTCTAGTACCAACTCTTGGAGCTAAAGAAAACATAGTTAGGAAATCCTCTTGAGTTCCCATGCAAATTTTTCCAATATTTGATCAGGTCTGCCCTAAGAAGCCAACCCTTAATGGAAAGCAAATCCAGGCTCCTCAAATGACCACCATAGTCCATGCCAGGATAAGTCAACAGCAATTGGTCCTCAGTGCTACCGCCTCTCCGAAAACCATACTGATGAGGTGATGAAATATTATTGCTCTATAGATACTCAGTTAACCATGATACAACCATTCTCTTCATCGATTTGCAGCAAATCAATGCCAAGCTCACAGGTCTCTAATTCAGAGTATCAGTGTGGGACTTGGCCTTGAATATTGGTGCAACCAATGATCTGCTCCAGGCTTCAGGGACTGTTCCTGTCCCTAATGACTTTTGAAAAATCAACAAAGAGGGAGGGAGAGCTCAACAGCACAGTTCCTAGGAAAGTCAACATCTGCCAAACTTCCCGCAAAGAACTGGAAAGGAGCTGGGTGGGTTGGAACTGCACTAACAAAGACTCTCGAAAAATAAGCAGCAAAGACTTAGCGCATCCTACCAGGATCCTGCATTATCTCACCCGTCGGCAAGCGGAGAGGACCCACAGCTGGACAATCAATCATTCTATTTCTCACATAAGCATGAAACAGCTTACATTTATCAGGTCTGTTTAGTAAATTAGACTCATAATTCTTCCTGGAGTCAATGGAAAAGTTTCTATAGTGCCTATTCAACTCACTAAATATGTGTAATCTATCAAGAGCACTGGCTGAGTTGCGACCGTCTGCTCTTCTGATTTGCTTGTATGCAAGCCATGCCTCTGACCTCTCTTGAGCAAGAGCAGGGGGTGCCCTCATAGCCCATGCGGGCCAGAACAAACAGGCATGAGATGTATGAACTTATCAATGAGGGACAAGTCCAACTGAAGAAAGGAAAAATCTCCACACACTGGCGAGAAGCTAAATTCTTTCCCCCAGTCAATCTGGGACAAAGCCTCCAAAATTCTGGCATAATTCCCTTTGTGCCAAATATGTCTCTCCCACAGCTAGGTGCTCCAGCCCCTCCCCACTGAAGATATACTCCAACACAACAGGAGAATGCTGGCGGCAAGGCAGCGGAGGCAACACAAACACCTCACCAATACAATCATCCTCAGATGTAAGAAGAAGATCCAGTATATTGTCAGAGTATAAAAGTAGGCTCTCTTACCCACTGCAAAAGTTCAAGAGATGAGAAACAGTCTGAGAATTGCATGTCAATTGGCTGGATGTAGCCACCAATAACGTCCAAGGTCCAGTCAATTGTTGGTAAATTAAAATTGCCTACAATGATCATCTCCTTGCCTGGGCAAGAGTTCAGTAAAAAGTCCATCAGGCCGGTATTTTCTAAAATTGTATAAGAAAGAGGTTGATAAACAATCCTAATTCACAAGTCAAATCAATTAGGTGCACAACTACAGCATTCGGAATGGGCACCTCAAACACCAAAAATGCGATGTCCTTACGCAGATACAGCAGCGATCCATGCTTCCGAGCTGTGCCATCCGTGTCTCCCGACAGAACTGTAGTCAGCAATGTTGATGGAGGATGCTGCAACAGAAGGCAATAACCACACTCACTAACAGCTAACACATGAATACCCTGCTTCAAAAGTAATATGAGATAAAATCATCTTTATTAGCTAGTGAGTTGATGTTTACATGGCCAACTTTAAAAAAATTAAAATCACTTGAAAAACTGCTGGAGTCAGTGCAGGAGAAAATTCCGATCATTTGACCCATCCGCCCCACCAACTTAATTAAGAGCACCACCACCACCACGACCAGTCACAGCAACACCACGACTGGCGGCAGCCCCAGAGCCATACGCAACAACACCGCAACCATCGGCATCAAAACCGCGACCAGCCGCCGCTGGACCACAGTCAGACAAAGTAACACTCCCACAGCTGCAACAACACCACATCCTTCTTATACAACACAAATGTGTTGTATAAAAAGGATTTTTAAAATTGTCCTATTTTATATTATGTGTTAACATTTAAATATACAACTGCGAAGAGTAACCCTAGGTTAAAATAAGGTTAGGGGGAAATTCCCCTATCTGCACATATTTTGTTGATCAATAATGTAGTTTTCCTTAGTTGAGAAGTGTTTGTATAGGAAATTTTATAATGCTGTTGCTAATTCTGTGTGGACCAGTTGTTTACACATTAAAGGTGATGAGTTGAGTTCCACTTTAGTGTGAACTTTTTTTATGATACTTTGATGAAAGCTCACACCACCTTAGCAAATAAAATGTGTTCATCTTACTTTGAATGCTTTTGTATTCATGTTATGACAAATAGTTCTCTAAAAAAATGAAGAAATCCCTTGTTTAGCTGTAAGTTTGATCATATTTTCAAGTAGATAATTTTATTGTAGTATTCATAACCCTTTTTACCAATCTCTCTTCATCCATCCTCATCATGTGATTGAACCATCTCAGAACACCCAAATTTACTCTGTCCTCTAACTGCTTCAGTATTGCTGTTCTAATTTGAACATAGTTGCTATTGATCCTGTCTCTTAGCGTAACTCCACCCATGCTGTTGAAACATTTCAGCTCTTGAACATTCAACCTTCTCTCTACTGTTCTCTTCCCCCAAGTCTCAGCTCCAAAGGGCAGAGTTGGGACAACTACACCCTCATACAACACTCTTTGCTTCCATCCTCAATGTCCTACAGCTTTTTACACTCTACACTTTATATCCCTCCCAGCTACTTGAAACACTGGACTTCTTTCAAAAACTCTCCATTTAGGAGGACACTAATTCTGCTTGCATTGACAATCCTACTTGAGTCATGATTATTAAAGGGTGTTGAGATATGACATCCAGAAAAGTTAATTTGCAACTATATAAGGTTATATCAGAAAATTTGATATGTGATCAAATTCAAAAGACATCCCTTACAACTATCAAGAAGGTGCTGCATAACATAAGACAGGCATCAAAAATGAACTGTCAAAAAAATGTGTACTCTTTTAAAAATAAATAATTGGAGGTATACTAATATAAGCATGCTCTCTCTATCATGTTACCTAGGGGTGTGAAGTCCCCCTCATGAAGGGTACGTCTCATGTTTTTTGTGTATGCATCTTTTTGGGTTAATAATAGAATCTTGAAACTCACTGTTTCATGATCACAATATTTGTTATGTACACCAAAAAAAAATCTAGGTTTCTTTCATTTTGAGTTATTTCAAAGTAATAAAAAAATGCGGGTGTAATCTGGTCGTCCAGCTGAAAGCTACAGTGTACAGTTTTGTTTTCCCTGATTGTGAGACACCTTTTTCACAACCGTCTGACAGCAATTACAAAATATTGATTTGGAAGTGTTTCATTGGGGGCACATGCCACATTCTTAATCAACAGTCCTGAGTCATCTTTGACTTGCAAACTGAGTAGCTACCAGTGGGAGAAAAAAAAATCTAAAGGACAAAGTTCTATATTACTAACAAAATTTAATACCTAATTATTTATTAGCTCTAGGTATTGGTAACAGCAGATCTGAAAATAAAATAATCACATACCAAACTAGATGATTTGATTTTTAAAATGATATTCTGATGGTTTTATCCAGGAGATTTATGTATGAGGTGCAGTGCTGTCTTTTTGCGAGGGATTGTATAACTAACTGAGAACAAAAACTAAACTAAACACAGTCTGGGATGGTAATTATTTTCTCTAGCCAAATATTATCTAGCTGTATAGCTGCTAGTTTTAAATGATAAAGTAGCTACAAACTTCTTAAAACTTTTAATTACCTATTACCTAACAAATAACTAGGTAGCTTCTTAACAAATATAGATGAGTCACCAATTGCATTGTATTATGTATAATTTTAATATTTTTTTTATAATAATTGATGCAGAATACAGTGCACTTGAATATATGTACAATTTTATTATTGCAAAGTTGTTAAGTATTTGCAAGAAATAGTAACTATCATGATAAATACAGGGAGGAGAGATAGAATTCAGTTCCTGGGGGCTGAATAACAGTGAGCTGCTAAAGGCAAGGAACTGTCTGCCTCATAGGGCAACTCTGCTGGGCTGATCTAGAGCAGGCATGCATTTCCATGCCAATTGATAACCTTTGTTTACAGTAAAATTTCTATAGAGCACAGGTTGACACCTTACTTTTGCTGTGACTTTGAACTGCAGGCAAGTTCTCTGCAAACTTGTTTGTATAATATTAATTTAAAATTTGTAAGGCTAGTAAAATGGAGCGCCTAAGTCTTACCACAAAGATCCTTTGCAAAAATTGCAGGTCCAGCAAGGTGCAAGGAGAAACTTCATGAGAGTGGGCCTGTCAACACCTCCACAGTGCTTAAGACTCAAATGGGATAGCTGAGAATGCAAACTTCTCCAAAATTGATAACCCAACCTTGGCTGGAGATGACCTAACTCCTGATTCAATTTTGTAGTTGAATGCAAGTGTGCACAAAATGCAAAACACACTAATTGAAGCAGCCAGCCTATTTTTGCAAGAAAATTGATACTACACTGCAGCCTCCAATACAACTGATAAATGCCTAACCAAACTCAAAGACTGTGTTGCAATTGAAACTTTTCAAAATTACCAACTCATGAAGAACCCATAACACACAAACTCTGCATGTGCCTCCACTCCATAACCATCTCAACCAAACTCCAACAATAAACTGTCTTCTTGATTTGAACAGGACATCCTGTTCAATGACAGTTCTGACTTGACCAAATTCTTGAAATCACTTGCAACACCCAAGTACAGACTGGACATTTGACTATGAATTTTTTGAGAAAAACTGGGCTCCATTGCTGATTGACCAGCTTCAAACATTGCCACACGCAGAATAAAGAGCTTCACCATCAAAGTTGAAAGTAGGCTTGGAACTTCTGATCAACACTTCTCTCTAAAATCAGCACATGTCATAAGACTTTCACAGTCTTACCACACCAAACCTACTACAAGAGTTCAGGCTTGATTTACATTTAGTATTTCCCCCAGTAGTAAGCAGATGAGTTGATCGCCGGACTTGTACCTACAAGGACTGTATGGATGAAACAAATTGTGTAGAATTCATAACTACAAGAAGAAACTCCACTACAGCCCTCTTGATAAAATTCAATGGCCCTACCCCACCAAAATACATTGACTTACCTCTTATTTACTTTAAAACCAAGATTACCTCCTTTGTCACCCAACCAGGTGGGTATACATAACATTGATGTATGCCCACCTGGTTGACCCTTCCATTCAAGAAAAACAATAGTACCATTCCTTACCCCACTGCCCTATAATGCTCATAGATAGCAGTGCACACCCCCTGTCAATAACTCAGCAATATGATGATTTCACTCTTAAAATAGCTAAGGGGTAAGCCGGGAAGCTCCCACAAACAAGGATTTAATTATCTATTCCATGCCGTTAGACAATCGAAGCACCGCTGTACGAAAAATTCCCCTTATTGACAAAGTCGTAGCTGTTGAACTACACCAGTCCTTCAATACCACTCTTCTTGCTACAGATCCCTAAAACTGCTAAGTGTTTTTTCAAAACTAACCAGATTACCTTCCCAATTATTGATGTCTTGAAACTCCTGTAGTTACCGATTAGGAAGGAAAAACATAAACGTACTCAACCGCAATGTTTTTTTACCCGTGACCTGCGATAAATACCTCCAATACCGCTTCGTCATCAAACACTGCAAGCCAGACACTCCTTAACTCTGCCGGACGTGCGCCAGCGAACACAATAAATATGAATGCAAAGCCTTTCAACCTAACTGTTATCACTCTTCATGGCTCCAAGATAGAGTCGACCGCGACTGCTTGAAATAGATTGATCATAAATGAATAACTGTCTTAGACAATTAACCGCAATATCACACGGAAACGAGCTGTTCAAATCTGCCAGGACGAAACTCAAACTCACATCGATTATGCCAAAGCAGTCAATTCAACTGATAAATCAAACCATGCAGTTGATACCCATTTTCTGCCGACAATACCTGCGCCTACTCAATCCAGTGTGTTCTGCGGGGTTGACCACACAGCAAGCACTATCACTACAAAAACGTGAGAACATAGATAGCTATCTCCGATTATGATCTCAAGGTGATCCAATACCCAACTTCCACGAAATAATAAAATAACAGTCCACGAACAGACTGCTCTTCGGGCCTAAGAGGCAGACCAACTCATATCACCTTAATCGAAAACGGTTAAGCGAAACCAGAATGATGAAGCATACTTCCTTATCTCATGGTGTACACCGGATCATCTTATCTGCGAAAACGATTCTCAACTGCGGGAGGACGCGAAACTATCTACTACGAAGGACTCGTACCTAAAATCGCTATGCATGCCAGCGTCTCAGCTGACCCAAATAGTCGTTCGGCTATTAATCAGTCAATTACACAGATTAAAACAACCAATATTAGTTAAAGAACAAGCTTCTCCTACCATCGCAATCACAGCTGCCCAAGCAGCAATACCAGAAGACCGCGTACTCCAGACAGCCCGCGAACGCTCACGATTCTGGATCCCCATGCTGACTTGAGAAAGATCCATCATGGAGCTTATAATAACTCACACGACCACTTTTAACCATCGAGGTCTGAATCTGCATCACACTCGAAGTGGACAACACGATACTTCAGTGGAACTACCAGGCACACTAAAACAAGAAGTAATGCCACCTTAGCAATTCTTCGATGTGTTACACACCACCGTGGAGGTCACCACAATGTGACTGCTCACGGTGGAGTGCTCCTCTTGATCGACCAAAGCGTACCTTACTATCCTCTACTCCTGACAACAGAGCTCAAAGCAAGCGCCGTGACCTTATGTATTCTCTCCCACATTGACATCCCAACTCGTTTGGGGTGTCAATGTGGGAGAGAATACATGAGTTGATGTATTCACTCGCGTGACCATATCCAGTCTTCATTTCCCTTCTCTCCAATCTACCTAACCGATTCAACTATCAAAAGGCAAGTTGGGAGGAATACCCAACACATCGCGTGGCGTGATACGAATGATATCCCCGACGACATTTCAGAACGTGACCTCGTCAGCCACCTATACTATAAATTGCGGAGTGCTGCTGCCAAATGCATCCCTCAATATTCACCCCAACTTTCTTACCAAAACCGTGGCGGTGCCCAGAGGTGGCAGAAGCGGGAAAAAGTAAGATAGTCGGCAAGCAGTTTTTCGTTACGCAAAATTTCGTAGAATATTTTGGAAAAAAACGAGAAAACGGGATTCAATTAGTCAACACTAACAACTAGAAAAATCGATGGACGCCCCGAGCGACCTCTCCACGTCCTTTCAGACGCAGGTATTATTTATTCTTCCTATGCGGAAATAGCTGACAAGCTTGCATATACTTCCACCTGATATCCAAATTATCAAATTACATCACTGCTTTCTAACGAGAAGATACTTAAGATGAAGTTTTACGTAACACCAACAAACGAATAATTCTACAATGAACCATTCTTCATCCATAAACTACAGTATGCCAGAAACCAAACTCATGAAACTTCACCTGGGGCGGTTAAGATTCACATCAATATGATCATCTTCCTGTTCGTGCCCTCTAGGAGCTACCTCCTAAAAGTGTTTAACAGGAGTAGGCAGACGATTTTTTTACTGACAAATTACAAAAAAAATCTGTAATGGTCCCGATACGTAAACCAGGAAAATGCCATAGTGACCCTCGTAACTACCCTCCTATTGACCTTACCAGCGTCTCTGGAAGACGACGGGAAAGAATGATGTCGCACGCCTTGTCGACTACCTCGACATGCACGCTGGCCCCAACAACATTCAGTGCGGCGGCTGCCAGTGCCACCCACTCCACGACATATCCCCTCGTACGATTAAAATCAGACTTTAAACAAGTTTTGTCCGAGGTGAACATGTGGTTTCAATTTTGTTCAACTTCAGGAAAAGTTCGAGACACTAGCTATACCTGGAAATACGGTATAATAAAAAATCTTCACCGCAATGGTCTGAGAGGCCCCCTACCATGCTTCATCCACCAATTTCTGTAGAAACGTAGCTACAAGATCAAGGTTTGCAAATAGTCCAGTTTTCCCGTGGAAACTGGCTTCCCTCAGGAAAGCGTCCTTAGTGTCACTCGATCTTTCTGCTAAATCGATCTGCTAGCAAACATCCTCTCCCACGACGGGACACAGCCCTCTTCACTATTACTGAGTGTCTGCTCTGAACGGGTTGGTTGTGCGGTATCGGCGTTGGTTGTGCGGTGTCAGCTCAAAGTTACTTCCCACCCGGGATTAAGCTGAATGCAAGTGCCAAGCAACCCAAACTAAGCAGCTCATTTCTGCTGGATATAAACGTGTTTACTTGACCGATTTGCACGGATCCGTATACCGCTATCGTCGAGTCAACGCCGTTTGAGAGTTCACACTCTACCTTCACTCTCTCAACGACTCAAGTTGATAAGAAAGACTTGGATGCTACAACTTAACCTGGATAAAGCTGACAACCTTGCCCGGGAATGCACTGACTACCTAAGCCTACTCGGTGTGTTTACCCTCCTCGAAACATGTAACGGCTTATCACCTGTCAGTGTTCAAACGAGACTGGGTTTGCAATGGTTGCAAGAGAGTTAACAAAAAATTTCAAATAGTTGAAATTATTTCCAGCTTGTTGTCCACATACTTTCAATATCTGTTAACCAAGATAGAATAAATCCAATATCTGCATAAAGATGCCAGTAACTCATAAATCATCGCCAAAAGCTGGAGAAAAGAAATGGGCCACGACAACAATCTCAGAAATTCTCCCACACGAGTCCCATCTTCTGCAGGCTGGTGTGGTGATTTTCACTTAGCAAAATGTTGCGTATTTCAATTAAATCACTGGTATTTTTCCCATTTGACAGTCTCTTTATAAACGTAGTATGTCATTGTGTTACATCAATGAGAACGATACCAATAATCTCATATTTTCCCAACCCTCTACTTACTCTATAACTTTCTGGAACATTCAAATCCAAATCTGCAGTAGTGTTGCACTGGTTGTTCATGTGCAGATGCACACGCCCATCCACAGATGCCTGACCTTTTATCTGAAATAGTGAATCATCCTTTTGAAACACCGAAAGCTAATACTCGTTTATGGTTAATCTGTAACCTAAAAATCAACTTCGACTTTCCCCACGTGGAATTTACCTACATATAAATTTTTTTTACGGTACTAAGTGTAGACAAAGATTTTTAATGGGCAATATTAATCAAGTTTCCGGTGAGTTCAAATATTAAGCAAAAAATGGACGTTGAAGACTTTACTTCGTTTTAAATCATAAACGAATTTTTGCTCGCTTCTGTACATCTGTGTACATATATATAGTTAACCGAATTGTTTTTCAAGTTGCTAATGCATTCTTGGAACATACCTTCTCTAGAACTAGACATACCTACTCATAACTAGAAAAGTAACCAGCACTAGCTAGGAATATTATTTAACTGCGTACAAATCCATTACAGTTGCACGTTTTATTCTTGCCTTCCAAATTCCTTCACTCATCACCGTTGGATACGTTAATTTGCCCTGTTATTGTAAAGCTTGCTCCACATGTCATTGAATACCGTCATAAATGATGCGGGCGTCGTATACATATCAACCACCTGTTTAAATGCAATGTCAATTGTTATCCACGTATTGAAAGCATGGTTTTTATGCACGTGATAAATGATAATGATACAATAAATGCTAGTCATTGAAGGAGATCAATCACCATATAGTTACCAAAAAGACGGGAAATGTAACTCAGACAAGCTGTTGCTTTCGGCACTAAGAAATGAGTAAAACAATAGCCAGAACCTTGTTTTGCATGTTTATTTAGCTCTTTGTTTAGCTCGAGGTGTGACAATATACGACAACGGACGACTTAGCAACATTTGTCGTGTGGATTAACAATAATTAGCATTATGCTGTTATTGATTTGGTTACTCACGTTTCCTGATATTTTTGACGTCATTCTAATATATTGAGTCATGCAAAGTGTCAATAACTGTAAAATTACCGCTGGCGCTGTGACCATGAATTCTGAAGGAGCCATGATGCAGGCTGTGCGTCATTGCTGGTCCATGCGCGTCATTGCTGGTCCATGCGCATCATTACTGGTCCATGCGCATCATTACTGGTCCATGCGCGTCATTACTGGTCCATGCGCGTCATTACTGGTCCATGCGTGTCATTGCTGTGATCCAAATCCGCCATGACCTCTGGTGGGTTCAAATTCGACCAAACTTTTTCCCCAATGAAGTTCAATAACACTCGGAGCAAGTTGTCGTCTTAGCACTAAAATAGGACACAATCCATAAATGCAATCCTCACCTCCCGAGGGGTGGGATTGAGTTCATAACTGAATAGTTGATCCCAATCTCGCCCGTGTTGAATGCATGATCATAAGTAAAACAATATAAGGTGTATATTTTCACAAAATTAATTCACATGCTACTTAACAATAAAAAACACCTACGTCATCTGAGCGTATATTTTTAACGCGTTTATTAAATTCCTTCAGTGTTCACGGCAACATTGATTTAAGAAATGGATACGGCGGGTACTTGGCAACTATTATACTTGTATTAATGCACTGCAATTTAAATGTCTGGTTACTAGAAGTTATTTACGCCTTTGAATGTTATGTCTGCAGTCGATGCAGACATGACCCACGCGAGTCACTGCTGATTCATGCGCGTCATTGCTGGCCCATGCGCGTCATAGCTGGTCCATGCGCGTCGTTACTGGTCCATGC
>SDVV010010497.1:0-16229 GCA_016164225.1 Gammarus roeselii
TACACAGTTTACGTATTAAATCAGAGTCTTTTAATTATTTCGACGTCATTACTTATTCGTGGTAATTTTCTATAGTAAATTGGTTTCAATGAAATCTTAACCCTAAATAATTGGACTTATCGCGAGGTAAATTGTAATTTTCTCAGCAAACAGAAATACCTACAGATTATATCTACATCGATTTCATCACCGACCGGACCCTTTGCGTTAAAGGGTCCGGTAGGAAACCCCACAACACACACTCTGGGAACGAGTGCGGTCAGAGGTTCGTGTTAGCAGCAGGGCCCGACAGTGAGACTGTATTACTCCCGCCGCGTTATGAGGATCGGGCCCCTCCACCCACGGCCATCCCATTTCTCAACCATACGTCAAGAGCGGAAAAACCCATCAGGGCAGCGTCCAAAATCCCCACTCACGCCTATTCATTGCACACTCACTCGCATCCTCCACATTCAAGTCTCTTCTTCCTAACTCCTGCTTCACGTCATTCATCCACCCAGACTTCGGTCAACCTCTAGAATTACGGCCACTCGTCTAAGCCTTCATTCATCCTCACAATTTGCCCGAGCCATCTCAGAACACGCGCATCCACTCAGTCCTCCAACTTTTTCACCATCCCCATACTGATTCGAACCACGTTAGTGAACCTGTTTCTGAGCGACACTTCAGACATGCTCCTCAAACATTTCATTCCGATAAAATTCAACATTTTTCTCTCCTCTGCTCTCAACCCCCATGTCTCAGCTCCGTACAGCACAGTTAGGACAACGACACTCTCATACAACCATCTCATTGCTTCCATCCCCAACGACGTGCTGTTCATAACACTCTTCAGTGCACCCAGCACTTTACACCCCTCCTTCACTCACGACTTCACCTCACTTTACACTAGTTCAGTCTACTCTAAATGGGAGCCCAGATACGTTAAACACTGAACTTCTTCCATCAGCTCTCCATTTAGGAGGACACCAATTCTGCTCGCATCAACAGTCCTCGAGCATCTCATTTCTTTACTTATACCCACGTTCACTCGAAACTTCCTCCTCTCACACACTCTACCAAACTAAGACCCTAGCCTACACAGCTTCTCCTCTGAATCCGCCACCAGCGCCTTATCATCCACAAACAGCAACCGGTTCAACTGCCAACTCCACCCTTTCTCTTCCAACAGCTCAAAGCCACGACCCAGCACACTCACGTTCACCTCCCAGATTTCAATCAAACTTATTTTCTCTAATAAAAGATTGTGCGGACGTATAAATATGAGAAACCCAGTGTGGATTGTAAATATCTTGTACTAGGGTATTCACAACAATTAGTCGGGATAAAGGCAATGGGCTTTGTGTTAAAAATGTGACAACAATATCTTAATTTCTGCTCTTTTGACACTCTGAATTTAGTCTTTTACTAAGTTCTATGTACCATCTGCTTGACAACAGCAATTCACATCAATCGTACTGGTTTTCATATCAGCAATGTGATGATAACATTAGTACCAAACACAACATTGTCCACAACGCTTTTGATTACCTTGTCTTGACACATCCATCATCATCCTCATCGAAAATCGAACTCTTGACATCTGCTTAGCTTACTCTATACCAGCATATTTCTATCATAGCTGTCCTCAACGTGAAAATGGCATTGATGTACTAAAGATCAGTTGGTTAAACGACCAACTAAGGAAGCACTATCCATCATGCCGAATGTTAATTATGGATATACGTCAAGATATCCACGTTTGTCAGAAAACAAATACAACGTACCACACTCTTTCCGCATTGATGCTTTTACTGATAATTCAGTCATCTTAGCTTTGTATAAGTACAAACAACATTTACAGATACCAGCGAAATGTCGATATGTTGCGCATCGAAACGAAAGTGTTATTGAATATCAGTGCAGTAATTGGGACAGAGCGAGTGGTAGAAGAATGAGAAGGATACTGAGATATGGATTGATGGACTGAAACCTGCTTTGATTGATAGGGACATCAGTGTGGAGCATGTGATGGATCGTGTTTAGAGAAGATGAGAGTTAATGCTGAATGGATGAGTCTGACGCAGCCCCATGAAAGGCGTCGTCGACCTTTGATCTCTCGTTTTGTGACGGTATGGCTGTAGCCAGAGGAAGGTGGGGCTCGGCATCTATAATGTGACATGGGTGTACATCAGTGAAAGCTATCGGGTCCAGCGGCCGACACAGGTCCCTAAAATTTACGTTGACCCGAAGGCATTTCCTACGAACTGCGGCAGCCGCCAACAGCTACTTTATGCCAACCGTGCTGCATGTGAGAACTTCTCGTAGTCTTTAACGAAGTACAGTTGACAGCAACAGACTGCCGAAGACGAAACTTTTAAATAAAAAATTGAATAACATTATATATTTTGGATTGATGAATTCCAACCAAGATTGTTCACGGTGTGGAAACCCATTATTATAAAATCAATATTATTACCGTTCGAAATTTGGATTTGTGATATTTGTATAATGGTTTCAGACAAATTTAATGTGAGTAAATATTTTTTTCTTAAAGTCAACGTAACATGTCAACAGTCGTCACATGATATTTCATGGTTATTGAGACAATAAGACTGTCGTAATGTCGAACTTGAAAACGTATTTTCCGTTATTAGACATGTAATGATTCCTATAAAAATGTCAAAGGGTATACGTAACTACTAGAGCAATCTTCAAAATTGTCCAAAAAATAGGCCAAACACTGGCTACAACGAGGTTTAATAATATCAATGTTTGCGAACCTTAGGTTGCGGCTGTACCTGCCGTTCACGCAACACTAGCGTGCTGGCGCTTCATTACATGTTCTGCTGCTGACCACTACTGCTATTTTTTGTAGTAAATTCATCTTAATAGATTTAAACACTCAATTTCAATACGAGGAGAGCAATGATAGAAGAGTCTCATCAGATTAGATTAAATTAAGGGGTCCCTCCCCACCGGTATTTTAACGTCACCCCTGGTGGGTCTCTTCATAAAGATGCTCCTCTGAGATAGGGTAGGAGATGTTAGACTAAAACCTACCCTAGCATAACTTGAGGGTGCCTTTTCAAGAATGGCGGAGGCTCAGTTACAGTGCTGGATTAACAAAAATTGCCACCGGCGAGAACAATAAAAGTTCGTTCGAAGAATTGGCACCTTCAGGTAAGGTTTGGGAAGCATAGGTTAGATTATTAGCAGCCAACCACAACGGCGGGTTATGCTGGACTAGTCAGACTGCGCTGTGAGTTGTTTGAACAGGCTGGATATAACCTCTTGCTAGCTTCTAATGAGGACGAGTGTAAGGATCTAATCTCGTGCTAGCTGTAATGAGGATGATTGTATAAATGTAATATCTTACTCTCTTTTAATGAGAACGAGTGTAAGGATTGATTGTCTTCCGGCGGCCACCCTTCGGCTTGCTGAGGACGGCCGTCCCCTGCAATCAGAAAGATCTCGGTCAGCATGTGCTTGTATTCATTGTTCTTCGTATACCATTTAAAAACTTTTTGAATGCACTCAAATTCGTTAAATCGTTGTCGATGGATTTGTAAAACCTATTTTCAGGGCCTAGGCAGTGTTTAATTACATTTGCGAGGTGAGTTGTTACAAAACAAGGTATCAAACTATGGTAATGAGACGGCCTGTTAAACCTGCATGGAAATATGGTGTGTGTTGAACTGAGAACAATCCAATCATGTACTTCCTTACAGAACTGATTTGCAGTTTGAAAGGCGAATTTTGCAAACTCTGTGTTGTGAGCAGAATAGCATTGATGCTCTCAAAATTCATTGTAGACGGTTCCAAAATTTGTCTGTTTGATACCCGGGGTCTAGTTGAGCTCCAAACACTGCCGTATGGTGGCGCCACTCGGCAGTCTTTATTGCCGTGTCGGCGGCAGCCTGAATTCTGTTTGGTCCGAGCAATGCATATTCAAGCCTGTCGCTCAATATTGAAGTGGATTTAGTCGCAATTTCATTTTAGAGCAGCGGGCTTTGTTTATATTCCGTTGCTGCCAGGCAGGAGTTGGCGATTCCGATCGTTTGAACTCGAAATATACAAACTCACCGCCGTGAATCATGAATAGATAAGTATTTCATCTTCAAATACAAAACAAAATTCTCGTTAAGGATCTTGTTGAATGAAATCGTACGGGCTAATCAGGTACGGATCGCGTGCGGCTGATCATTCAAATGACTTACCCGGGCACGGTCATGCTGCTTCACGGCGATCTCTCCGTTCTGTCATCTATGTTCGAAACAAAAAATGATTGAAAAATTGCAAGTAAAATTTAAATTTGTTCCCAATTATGTCACTGTTTAGCACGTATGGGTTAGCAAGTGTCAGCTAATCGATCCGTTCTGGAGAAATGAAGTGAGCATACTTTGCCATGGGTGGATAATAGTTCATCCGGTAATGTGAAATACACTTCGAATATTTACTAACGTGTATACAAGTGTTTACAAGTGTAGAAAGACAACAACAGGATTATTGGCCCAGACTAGGTTGCCTTTTGATTGCAAGAGGGTTAATTCTGAAATAGAGCATCTTAGAGAGCCTCATATGCCATTTCTGTTTTGATAACAACAAGAAACGGAACTGTTTAGCTATTTATCGGTGCTTTATGTTGAACTTATAGAGCTGCAACTTGAACGTTTCAATTGTATTGCTGCTTACAACCTCCGCTGGAAGTTTTTTCCATCCTTCGACAACTCTATATGTGAAGAAATTGCGCGTGATGTCGTGTGAGAAACCTTTCCCAACGATTTTGTATCCATTGTTCCTAGTCACTCCGTTCGTATCTAGAGTGAAAAGGCTCGCTCGGTCAAAGTTTTCCTTACCCTTCATAATCTTCCTTACTTCGATCATATCACCCCTGACTCGACGTTTCTCTAGTGTAGAAAAATTGAGTTCACGTAGCATGTTCTTCGTACGAATTTTTTCGCAGCGAAGAGATGCGTTTGGTAGCTCTACGTTGAACCTTGTCTAATTTAATGACGTCTTTTCTAAGATATGGAGACCAGAATGGAACGGAATACTCGAGAATGTACTCTAACAAATGCATTAAATAACTTGAACGTACTGTGTTTGTTATTGTTCGAGAAGGTGCGGGATATCATACCTAGCATTTTGTTGCCTTTCATCGCAGCATCGTCACATTGCATGCTGCTTATTAAGTCGTTGCTAATGATGTCACCTAAATCTCTCTTTTCGGTAACAGGAGCGAGTTTCCTTCCGGGCATTGAATATTCGTGATTGAGGTTATGAGGACTTTATGCATACCTTTTCATTTGACCACATTAAATTTCATTTGCCACTTTTCTGGCTAATCAGCAATTTTGTTCAAGTCTAGTTGGATCTGCTGACACTCTAGTTTAGTTTGTACTTTTCCTCCGATCTTAGTATCGTCTGTGAACTTGCTAATGTTTGAGAGTACGTTGCTATCGCGATAGTTAATTAATATAATAAAGAGAACAGTAACTAACACGGATCCTTGAGGAACGCCGCTTGTAACATTACTCCAGGGGCAGGAAGCTCCGTTAAGTACAACTCGCTGCCGTCTGTCCGTAAGCCAGCATTTTATCCTGTTGTTCAGTTTGCCTCGAATGCCGATGCTGTGCAATTTACAAATTAGGCGTTTGTGGGGGACTTCATCAAAGGCCTTTTAAAAGACAAGGTAAATGATTTCGATTGGAGATTTTGTGTCATGCTGAGAGTCGCCAATCAATTTGTTTGATTTTAGGAATTCTGTAATTTTATCCGTTATCAAACTTTCCATCAACTCGTCAATGACTGAGGTGAGACTAATTGGACGGTCGTTGCCGGGACACTGTTTGTCTTTTATTTTAAAAATTGAGCTAACGTTGGCCTCCTTCCATTTAGAGGGGCAGGTGCCATTATTGAGAGTTCGGGTGGAAATGTTTGATAAATGTTCGGCGATTTCGTGTCATATCTCTTCTAGAATTCTGGGATGTATTTGATCTGGACCTGAAGTTTTTGTGACTTTCAATTTATTTATATAGTTAATAACTTCGGCGGGGGAAAAGTTCACTGTGGTGAGGGCTTCAATTCGTTTTGCCGCTATGATATCTTCGGGATTAGGAATATCCTTATTCGCCAAACGAAGATGCAAAACAAAAGTATACATCAAGTTCAACACTCATATTGGTGTCGTCCTTTTCTAGCTCACCAACATCGTTCTCGTGAAGACCTATTACAGATCTTGTTTTTTTTTTGCTCGAAATATAAACGAAAAATTGTTTCGGATTAGTTTTGGCATTGCCGGCAATTTCATTTCTATAATCTTTTTTCTTGCGTTTCAGGACCCTCTTTAGATCTTTTCTGATGATGTTGTATTCATTTTTTGCAACTTCGTCATGTAGACGCCTCTGTTTTATCGAGTGCTCTGTTCTTTTTCCTCTCAGAATTACGAGGGTTAATTCATTCCATGTGCAGTATTTAATACTTCACGACCAAATAAACATTCGAGGCTATTGTTCGACCACACCATTTGTCACTTCGTATGCTAGTTAGTATTAGTAAGACGTGTAATTTATTTTAATAAATTGTTAATTTTGTTAGTATCTCGGTCACACAGTTTCAGGCTTCTTCGTTTCTCCATTTTTCAATGTTTTCGAATGTTCTGTCTCGAACAGTTAGTTCCTATTAGGAACCTTGCTTGATACTAACATTCTGTAACAGTAACTCCTAGATTGGTTCCAGGGTAACCAAACCGTGATTAATCTAACTTGAGTAGATTCCGAGTTGTGGAGCTCGTGCACGGCTGGAACCCGCGACCTGACGCAGGGGATGCCGAGTAGCAAAGGAACGGTCTCGATCCAAAATCGAAACACAACTTGGAGATATAAATTTGCACAACAAAGTTGAGATTTTGAAATGATTTTGTTTCCAACTGAGCAGATGGTATCACAGTATAGAGCTCGGGCTTAATGATATCGTGGTATAGAGCACAGGGTTAATGATATTGTGGTATAGAGCACAGGATTGATGATATCGTAATAAAGAGCACTGGGTTAATGATATCGTAGTAAAGATCACTGGGTTAAAGATATCGTAGTATGGAACAGTTGGTCAATGATATCGTAGTATAGAGCACTTGGTCAATGATATCGTAGTATAGAGCACTGGGTCAATGATATCGTATTATAGAGCACTGGGTGAATGATATCGCAGTATAGAGCACTGAGATAATGATATCGTAGTATAGAGAACAAAGTTAATGCTGGTTGCACTGGCTCGAAGGGTTCCTGACCTCCACACGGCAGTGCTCGGCAGCAGAGAACTCTAATGTGAAGTTTCCTGTTATCATGTACAGACGTGATTGTTCACATCAATTATATGCAAATAAAGAACTAATGCTAACTAATTAATCTTGTATCAGTTCAAGTGATATTGATCGCAGTCTCCCCTTTGATAATGTGATGTGAAGCATCTTCAGCGAGAACCAACAAAATACGAGTAGATATAGGAACATTTTCAACTCGCTGCTGCCCTTTAATGGATATTTTCCTAAGGTTGGAAGGGACTGTCCAATTCTAGTAGCATTAATTTGTAATTTCTATCGATGCGTTCGTGTTATTATGTGGTTGAAATTTTCTGTGTTACTGCTACAGAAACAACAAATTCGGTAAAACAATACAAAAATATAACTAGAGCAAGCCTCAACCTTACTTTCCATTCCTATCCTTTGTTAATTTGGAGCCAAACGGTAAACTAAATCATATATCAATTCGGAATACAATTCTAATCTGATTTTTGAAAATGAATAGTTCCCATACATATAGACTTGCCAACCGAGCCCCAAGTACTGTCGGTTGATGATTTATGACTCTTTACAAAAGTTATCTGTATTAAAAAATGCCATCATAAATATTCGCGACGAACTTCCTAATTAAATATAATAAGGATGAAAAATTCTACGGCAAACGCCTCTTGAATATATTTTTCCCTTGTTACGAGCGAGCGGGAGAAAATAGGCCGTGTTTTGAGATAATCTCGCTCCGGCGGCCTCCTAAATCCGTGTTATGCTCTCAGGCGAGACAGGGACGGCCTCAGAAAGCAACTGATTAAGGTCTTTGCACCCTCTACGTCGTCTACTATTTTCTGCTCCGGTCTTACTGTTTCAGAAAAATAAGAAACCCCGTGTTATTTCAGCATGGTTGGTAATCGTTTCACTATGATCGAATAGAAGGCAAGGTTCCACTCTATAAACATTGAATCAAATCACTTTACATTACTGGGCTCGCTAATCGTCCTGAAAGAGAAGGACAGTACCGCGACTCGGTTACTTTTCAGGTTCCAGTTGCACAAGAATATTGTTTCGTGAAATTTTAGAGCTCCTTCGCAATTTAAAAACGTGTACAATCTTATCACCAGCTCCTTTATTTATCAACCAGCCAGCAGCGTATACAGTCTAATTGTGGCCTACAAAGTACCAGAAGTATAAATATTCGTCGCTCTCAATGTTTGGGTTGTTGTCAAATCAGATATGATATGAAACGAGAAAAAAAAAATCCCTAATAACAGCAATTTCCCTGATAAGTAGACTGTTATACGATTTATAAACCTCCTACTTGCTTACCTACTTTGTAAGCAAGGTAGTCTGAACGGGGCTAACACAATTTCATACTTGAATTCGTCTTCTGACCCTCTGGCTACAATTGTTGCTAATCAAGACTGGCCACTTACATCTTCAAATCTCTCGTGCGTGAGCTCGCACTGTGACATATCCTAAAAATATCTCATCAATACTACATGATAAACGTACACAACGGAATAGCACGTCCAGCGATGTAATCTGATTTGATAAAAAAATCTCTCATCAGGCTCAAAAAAGAACATTATTGCAACTATTGTGAACAATGACCCTAGATACGACAACACTGGCACGACAATTGCTGAATCTTGTTACTATGCAAGGTAAAACACCCTATAATTCTGCTACATTTCATGCGATGGGATTACACTGGCTCGTTATTTCATGATGTCCTACACTTCCTGATACTAAAGGAATTCTATTATCTCTTATGTACATGTGGTGTGACATACGTTAGGTACTTTTTAATGTGATTATTCATGTATGTGATATTATGCCTCAGGATTTAGCATCACAGTTTCAATAATTTCAATTCGGTAAATTTCTTCCATCTATAAAAGCTACGTAGTGGACCAATTTTAAGGTTACCAATGATTTGTAAGACTTTCAAAATAAATGACATACAGACAGCCCTATAATTATTTAGAAAAACGTGATCAATCTGGATTTCGGAGTGAAAATTCGACCATGCAAGCAAGCAATGCTAGACCATTTTTTTTGTATCAATATTTTGATTGAGACAAAGTTGTACTATTCGTGTTTTTTACTTCAGGGAGCAACATTATTTTGTTGACCAAGCAGCTCTTTTATGGCGTACGCAGATAGACTTTGGAAACATAATTGGTATCTTGAAATATAAATGGAATCAAAATGAGGGAAAAGGTATCTACACTCGTGAAATGGAAATAGTGTTCTTCTACATCAGTACGTGTTCGATGGTGACACCTACAGTCCACTTGGCGCGGCGGCACCCACAGTGTTCTAAATAACATGTCCAACATGGCAAGGAGGCGCTTTTGAAAATTTCCAAAAACTCTTGAAACATGAATGGGATTAAAATTATTGAAAAATTCTTCCTCACGTGTGAAATTCAAATGAAGTTCTTCTAAATGACATGGTTGTACTTGCAGTTCTACGCGGCATCAATACCGAACCAGGATAGGCCGCTATCGTGCATCTCAGTGCATCCAAGTGGTACAAAAATCTAAACATTACAGCTCACCGCCCAAGAAGACAAGTTGGGTTCCCGACCGGCGTAACTACTCGTCGACGACTCAAATGCTCCAGGCCCTTCTCACGACGTTGCGATAATTGCAGTGTTATGGTCATCATAGAGAATCCGAAGAATCGATTCATTTACTCTCAAAAAGGAGAACTGCGAATAAAACCTTTTATTCTGATGAAATACTAAAAGAAACAGAATATTTATAACAAATTGTATTTGAATTGAATTACCAGTCTGTCGAGTCTTGTTAGAAAGAAATATTTTGTTCAATATATGTTTCTTATCCGTTTTGCAAGTCCGCCGTCTCAATTGATAGCCTCGACCCTTTCATGTTTCCCTTTCCTTACTAAACTTGGTTGGGGATTGCTAAGGCAAAGCTCGAGAACGTCCTCCCGATTCTCTGCCTCTTACTACGCAGCAGGTGAGCAGCCACTCGGGAAATTCTTCCGACAAAGGGTATCGAATATCGTGGGACCTGAAAAGGAGGATCCCGCAGTCCGTCGGCTAAAATGGATAAACTATTGTGCTGCTTTGAATGAGATCGATTGATGAATCGAGATGGGAGAATTTGGAGTCTGCGCTACCATTGTTGGTATCTGTGATGGTGAAGAGCAAAGATCCGAAATAAAACCAACCGCAAATTCCCTGCAAAATAAGATGCTGAACACACTCAGTGGGTCACAGTTTACCCTGACGATGTAATATCGGTGTGATACGTGTATACATCTTCAAACTCATAGAAAGACTATCCAATGTATTCGATTTCTTTATTTTATTACATCCAAATAAATCGACATATTAAACCAGCGAAAAATATTTAAATTACGAAGCACCGAACAGTCTAGCATGACAACGCTACTTCTCAAACTCGTTTAAAAATCAAACTTTTATAACGTTGCATTTGCAGGTCTCGTCTTTTGTTATATACGGAGCTTGTCCCTCGCAATAGTTATTTATATCAATTTGGTTTCCTGCAACTGAGTACGTTTCACTTTGTATAACGCACAGTACACCCTTTGTCCGGTTCAATGAATCCTGTGGTTTGACCCAGTCGATGGCCTTCGTTTTATTAGGCTCCAAACAGATCCAGGTCCCCAGCCGCCCGGCAATCCCTTTCCTATTACCGTGTCCACGGTGTCCAAGCTCTGTTCGCTCAGAGCCATGCATATTCAATCCTGTCTCTCAATATTGAGGCTGATTTGCAGTGCGATTCTGTTTCAGTGTTTGTAGGAATCTCAAATGCATCGCATATCGAGTTCAATCCTGGCTGCATTTCCGATATTGTTTGCAGGAATAGGAAGAACACAGCAGGATAAGATACTGCTTTTTTTATAGCGGTATTTTTTCAACTTTAAATGTGTGTTGAATCAACCCGTCTGATCATCTACATTCAAACATCTTATATTTCTAAGACACTGGAACTGACCCTACAGCCATTGTTATTCGATCATTTTATGGGATGATATTTTTCGAAGAGAGCTATTTGAAGGATTATTTACTTGCCTAAACAATTATTATTTCCTTTCCCTGTTGAAACTGGCCACATTTAATACACGGTTAATGCAAGCTAACAATTGTAAAATTCCCCTGAAGAGTTTTCATGTATGTCAATCCAGTTGATATAGCAAAGCTTTAAGTGACTATTGCTACAACTATAAACTATAACATTATTTACCGGCAATGTGAATGATCGTAATTGTGAGGATGCTCGTTTAACAATTTTAATTGATCCCGTTAAAAGCCATTGAATAATTATGAACAGTGTGTGACTCTAATAATGTTATTTATTCATTTTAGTTCCACGGTGCCCTATTATAACTGAACAATAATTAGAAAAACGTAATAAGTATATAACATTATTTAATATAGAAGTTGAAATAATTGAATCGCCTTATAAGGAGTTGAATGAAGAAAATTGAATAGTTCCACATCATAATATTTAGGTTTCAAACGTTAAAATCAGTCCATGCGATATTGAAATAAGTTATCGTTCTACTTCATTTGACAAATTATGGTATAAAAAGTTTAAATAACCAGATTATATTACGGAATTCAATAAGAAAGAATGTTCAACTTTGAACTCGAAGCGTTCTCTTGGACTTCTTCCAGCCCCTCAATATTGGACCCTTTTGTGTCAAATTTGTGATTGATTTTCCTTATTCCTCCGCTCTTCTTATGAACCCTCCTTCACACGGCTGAAAACTTCTTGATGAATTAAGTTTTTTCCGAGAATAGAAGCCTTGTTCTACTAAGGACTCCATCAGCAGGCTGAAAATTGTTGCAGTTTTTATTTGTAAGATAAGTTGCCGGCCACACTGGGAAATTGTTCCACCGGTTCTCAGCGAGCTTGGGTATTCAGCGAATAATATATCTAATATTATTATGTATCACTGCTACTTAAAATGTATAATTTTACATGAAATTGTTTGCTAAAATTACCAACGAAACGCATTTGTCGATTTGGACGCATGTAATCAAATCTTGACGCGTTTATTTCATTTGATTCAACTGAACATAGAGAGCATCTACAGTAATCCTTCATGAGAGAAACTACCATGACCATCGTTTATGTATGATTGAACATTCAATACTACAGAAATATGAACACCTATATCGTTACACAATCAACACGCTTTGAATGACTTGTCTCGAACAATAAATCTGTGTGGTCTAAGGCCGTCGCATTGGCTGGTTTTTATTTGTTACCGTCTTGGGTGTACGTATGTATTTCGGGTGTATCAAATATTCTGCTATTAAACATCACATTCATTCCGATCGCTCACTGATCCGTTTCCACTGGTATTCTCAATCTGTTTTTGAAAATAGATATTTCCGTTTTGTTCGTCGTGACGAGTTTGGGTTTTCTACAGTAATATATTGACATGCCGTCACGAGACGGCATCCAAGTTGGAGACATGTACTTCATACATGTTAATACTTACTTTTTCGTGTCCAATCATTTAAAATTCCTAAATTTAATGCCTCTACGCTTTTTCCTTCATGAACATGGTGATGCGAAGAGGTTTCTTATTTTAGCTTTCAGGTGCATTTATTCTACCGGGTAAAGTTATACCAGGAACGATCGCCATCACTGAATGGGAGAAGGTGCTCGGTAGTGTACGATTCATATTTTAATCTATGTCACAATTCCAGTTGCTTTACGTAGCCCCTGTGTGGTTATCTGACACTTTGTTTAGCTCTACCAATGAACTTGCATGGATAGGAGGCAGGGGACCACGTACGCTCTTTGACTTTTTTGCGATGAGTAATAATGAATCTCTTCCACGTAAATGAGCAGCTTTTGTCAGAAACAATGGCAGACGGTATGCCGCTTCGATTGCGTAACAGCTACTTGTAACTTAAAAACTGACACTGTTGATGAATTCAGAAGAGGTTCGAGTTGGTGCTCGCAGAATCGCATGAATAGCCTTGTTTTGCCTGGAACAATGGTTGATGTGTTCATGGGTCTCGACCAGTAGCTCTTTGATGTCTGCTTGAGGATTCAGGCATTCGCTGCTCACTTATTACAGGTTTTTCTGGAGTCATCTTTGTGTTCGTTTATACTTGGATTTCACACTAATGAACTAGCAGTACCTTGTGTTACGGATATGCCGGGATGATTGATGTGCAAAAGTTCTATGACCTTGTTATCTTACATAATTCACGTGTGTAATGACAGCCGCTCCTTCGCCTGCTGGAAACGATTCGTGGCCTCATTTACTATTAGGGGAAGCAGTGCGTGACGTCATTCCTGACCTGGGACACCTGTGGTCCTTTGGATGACACTTTGTGCGACTCTACATCTTTCACCAGCAATACGAGTCAATTTTTGTAGTCTTGCACTGCAACTGACTAGCATAGCGTTTTCACGCTTCCTTTCCTTTATCAATCAATGGCTTACGGTCAGCGCGAACTGGATTGTTTTTTGCACAGGAAGTATTCTCTAAATTGTTCTACACCAAACAAAACCGCCAGTGCCTCTTTGTCCGCGGAGCCCTAGCGTTTTTGCTCAGTTTTTGTAACCTTAATATATTTTTGAAGCAGAACAGCTGCTATTCCGTCATTGTTGGCGGCTGTTTTGATTCCAGTTTCGAGATTTGAGTCAAACGGTTCCATAATTTTATCACCTCCAAGTTTGTTACCGTCTATATATATGCTTGATGATCTTTATTCCTAGCAAATTATAACTTTTTCTTGGGTAAAACGTACAATGACACAAATGCAATACTAAAATATGGAATGAATCAACTGTAATTGGTAAGTTAGCCCGCGAAATTGTGAAGTTCGATGCACATGCGAAACGAAATAATGGACATTTGCGTTCACTGAACGTATGCCGAACGGTAAGCAACTGCAGTCGACAAGTCCTACTGAAGTATTTGACAGTTTCCTAGACTTCTCGTCTAACGGAAGTTGTGTTAATGCGTTTTGCAAATCAATACACAAGAAAAATTTGGCGTCTCCAATGTTCACTAGCACGTACTGTGAGTTGGCATCGGATTCGTTTCTGATTGTGTGTATTAATTGGTCATTAGAGGGTAACTACCGCATTGTCATATATGCCAGAAAGCTTTAAAACTGCTTCAACCGGACATGACCATTCATTGTGATCGAACTTTTCAATTATTCAAGTACATTCTGAATTGGCAAGCACTTGCTTCACACGGCAACTGTATCGAAATTGTACACTTCTCGTCTATAAAATACGGGTTTACAATCATCGTCAACCCCAATATTAACATATTTGTAGTCATGTATTGCTGATGTAACTGGGAGACAAAATTCGTTGATTTTGTCCCCCAGTGAATTGATGAATCGAGTTGGGTGTTCGGGCTTATCGTCAAAGAAATTATGAATTAAATCGACCCCGTCCAAAAGTATAGCCTAGCGTCATTTCACCTCCATATTTGATGGTATCAGAGCCGTAATATTTAGCTTTCTGATCCGCCCTACACACTTTTACGCTTTGTATATTACATACCATACTTCTGTCAGAATGCTAACCAAGCTACCCGTGTCTGGTTCCTGTTCTCGTCTGCATCCGTTTAGAGTGCACAGTATCTGTATTGCAATACTTATACTACTTACGAATATTTTCCTACAACATTTATTTTACCGTTACTCCTTTCTCTGAGGTCGTTTCGCCCTCCTGCAGCGGCTATTTCGGAACTCGACTTCCCGTCAGCTCTAACTCCTGTACGGGTTTCCTGACTTGGTCGTAACGGTTCTTGATCTTTCTTCGGAGTGTGCAGTCATTTTTCAGGTACCGGTTGGGCATTTAAGCCGATAAGCTCGGCCAGCAGTGTTTCTCTTCTTGTAGCCCACGGTAACGGCTTATGGTTGGGACTGATGGTCCCAACCATAAGCCAGTCATTAGGATCTCATCACGGTCTGACCTGCTTTCCCGTGATGAGATCCTTTAGGCTGCAATGTTCTGGCGGCCTGTAATCTAAGGTGTTGTCGATGTGATTCGTTTTTTTGAAATGGTTTGATTTGGATGCCTTGGCATAGTAACCAATTATTCTGTATTTGTTGCCGTCGTGGCCGAGTGGTTAGCGTATCCGACTGCCGTGTCGACCTCTGGTGCTGCATGTCGCGGGTTCGAGCCTCGGCATGAACACGGCGGTCTTACGACTGGGAGATTGGGCGCTCCGCCTCTCTGTGTAATCCTAACTTAGCCATCCTCCGAATTAGGGGAAACTGCTGTACATGTCTATACATTTTACATTGAAAGTGTTTTCCTTTTGATACACATCTTAAGCATATGTAATCCCATGTACTTTGTTAACTTGTCGTATTTTCTGTGTAGATTCCTCTAGCCTTCCGTATTGTGATTTTGGTATCGATGAATGTTGTGGCTTGTTTATGTCAACCCTTCCCCATGACTGGTCAGGGATGATGTCTCCCACGTCCACTAATATCTGTTAATGCTGTTTGGCCCTACTACCGGTTGCTTCGAACATGTTCACCTCAAATACAGAGGTTACTGTTGTAATCAGTTAGGTAGATTGTAGTCGTGCAGTGAATTTTGAATTGATCACGAACGAAAAAAAATCTTGTACTCGCATTGATTACCCAATTCGCCAGGTGCTCATGAGTGACTTTCGATTGACTTATAGCCCTTTTGCCCACTCTTTACGACGAATACCGAGGCTTTTATTGCCGACTTCTGCTTGACGTACATCACCTTCTGCTTGACGTACATCACCTTCGGTATCGTACCTAATTCGGTGTATGAAGGTGTTTCGACGTTCATAAGTTTCATCTCCTGCTGAATCAGTGGTATTGCACTTCCAGGTAAGCATAATTCCAGTTTCATGATTTTCTTCTGACATTAATTCATCGTTAAGTTTCAGTTTGTAAACGGTAAAATAACAGTTGTATTACATA
>SDVV010010498.1:0-16228 GCA_016164225.1 Gammarus roeselii
GATATAAAATTTACCTTCTTCTTGATCATCCTGAGAGTACCGAAAAAATATTCATGCTCTTTACCAGAACATTTTATTTCTTAGCTCAGAAAGACCAATGACATACGGTGTTGGTCATGGAGGGTTGAGTACTCCTTTGATGGTCAAGCAGCCCAAGGCTTGTATAATTAATTCTGATCGAACAATGAATGTGGAGCTGAATTGGGAGATCCGACTGTTCCTATTGTCGCTGTTCCTATTGTCTGAAAAGATGAGTTCACTCAACGGAGGGTAGATATTTAAATATATATGTGTTGAAGATTCGGCAACGTGTTTCGGCTGCGGTGTGTCATTTAGAAGAATCTAAAAACAACCCGAAGCAGACTTGGGAAACCTCGTGCCCAAAATCGTGTCTTACAAGAAACCGAAAAAGTTTCAAATTATGAAAGCCCCGTAGAAATAGCAGAATCTTTGAATGAGTTCTTCGCTAACGTGAGAAAGCTCAAATACGAACAGGAAATGAATGAACACAACAAAATTTCCTCGGTTTTTCAAGAAACCCCAGTAGCGCATGTTCCAACTCGGTTCACAGTTCCATCTCATAACGAATCATCCACCAAGAAGAACCAAACGTGGACACCGAGCCCGGTAAGCAGATGGAAAATTGTTAGAGCTATATATGCGCTCCAAAATACATGTTTCTCTGGGAACGATAGAATAGCATTACAGTTCCTCAAGGACGGGTTAGAAATTATTTTGCCATATCAACAGCTGCTCATTAACACATCCATTGCAACGAATACCTTCCCTAAAAATTAGAAACAAGCACTAAACCACGGTATCCATAAAAGGGGGGAACTAAACGAATCTTCAAATCACAGACCCATCACCCTCCTGCCAGTAACTTCAAAAATCTTGGAAAAGATCATTGCACGTCAACTCCTTGACTATCTAGAAGAAGCAAACCTGATCAATGACTGTTAGTATGCATACATACGGAAAACATCTACTGAAGACGCGATACTGAAAATCTCCGAACTTGTATACAAAGCTATTGACGAAAACAGTCTATCATTGCTCCTGCTGCTGTACCTCTCAAAAGCATTTGACAGTGTAGATCCCGACATATTGCTGCAAAAACTGCTACAAATGAAGATCCAAGAACATTGGTTTGAAAGCTATCTGAGGCATCGGTCCTTGTCTGTCGTGTTAGAGGGAAAGATCACCTCTTCTCCAAGACCGGCAAATTTTGGCGTGCCACAAGGATCGATTCTCGGACCGGTTCTTTTCTGTTTATCAACGACATAAGCTGTGGAAACCCTCTTGACAATGCCTGAATGATATTATACGCAGAAGATGTTCAATTATTGTTCGTTAGACGAGCAAACGAATTAGAAAAGCTGAAGAAGGATGCAAAAACAGCACTGACCCACATTAAGGGCTGGTATTCCTCAAATGAGCTTAAACTTAGTACAAGTAAAACCCAGTGCATTATCCTGGGCTCCAAAGCAAATACACGGAGAGTTCCAGAGAATTTTGAAGTTGACTGTATGGGCGCCAAAATCCCTCTTGACAACAAAATCAAAAGTCTGGGAGCGTGGCTTGACCCCAATATGACCTTTGGACATCATGTTGATAAGTTCTGTTCCAAGCTGAATGATACACTCTTGTTTCTCAGTCGAACGAAGAAACAACTCGACTTCAAGTCCAGACTTCTCGTTATCAATGCTCTGATTTTTTCACATTTAAACTACTGCCCTACCATATGGGTAAGGTGCACGAAAACATAACCCTCAGACATTTAATGCAGCATAAACTTCACCGCAAAAGTAGCTCACGATGAGAACTTTAGAAAAAGAGACTAAGTGACACCAATTCTAATTAAACTCGGGTGGCTGAACATCCAGGAATGACTAGAGCTGAGCGAAGCAATACGAGTTTTTCAAAATTCAGAGCAAGATTTTCTGTACAAACGGTGTTGTGTTGACAACTCGAAAAGCGGCCCATGAACGATCAACACGGAATGAAAACAAAATTGACACCGAGGTCAGAAGAACATAGATTAAGGCCAAAGCTTTCACTATATCAGGTTCAAAGTGTTCCAGCAATCTACCATCTGACATTCTGAATTGCGCAATTGTATCTTCTTTCAAGCGAAATGTAGCACTTTATTGCTTGCCCGCAGGCAGGGGGAGGCAGTGTCAAACAATTGATGACGATTAACACGGAACTGGTAAAGTAAAACTATATTTTTCAGCTCGCTCAGAGCATTAACACTGTCTCCCTGTCAACACGACTCTTTTTCATCCCCGATAGTGAAAGATTCAATGAGATTCATTACCAATTCTTTCGTATTTCCGCAAAGCGTGTAATTCAACGTCACGTATAAAGACAGGGATCTCCTCCCACAGCGTCGCTTTAAATATGCCCTGCCCAGATCACTCATGCATGTATGGCAGAACCATCTGTATGCGTATGCACTCTGTTACCGTGCCACGAAAAACATCACACCGGTTTGTGTAAGAATGCATACTAGAAATAGACCCACCCATACCGGCACACTCATTGCTGTTTAATTAATTGGGCTGTGGGTCTGAACTATACAATCCATACTAACTACTACGCAAAAGATTCCAAGTTCAAATACCGATAACTTATTTCATTAGGATATGATGCCTACTTATTGTGCACCTGATACCTACCTTGATAGCTCTTTCGTCGTGTACGAAAGAGAAACATCACTCGTGTACGAAGAAACCATTTGAGAGTTTATTTCATATTTTAATAGTGATACTGTTTTTTTCGTTGACTCTCTGTCTTCGCATAGACCCACTCATACCGTCACATTTTGTGCTACCCAATGAATTAGGCTGTACTGTTGAATTAGCAATTCTCACTCTAACTAATTGTTATATAAATGATCCCACTGTCAAATCGGAACACCTTATGTCAACCGGATGCAGTGCATATTTATTGTGTACATCGAAATTACCCTGATAGCTCTCTCGTCATGACATGTTTAGGCAATAGTCGTGTTCGTATGTCCAGCTAGGATAGTAAACTGGCTCCCTACCGCTCGCACACAGCTCCAACTACTTAGTTACAAGTTCTAAGCTTATCATTTAAAAAAATCAGTTTTACTATGTATAAATGTATTGTTTTAAACGGAGAACATACCATCTGTGTATGAATAACCTTTTTTTTTTCTTACTCATACGGAACCTATCATGCTGAAAACAGTTTTAGCTTTCTCAATATAAGGTACATCAGTGGGATTTTATTGTTTATTAACACAATAGGATATTTTCGTAAGTTCCAACTAAGCGACATGTTTTTTTTCCTAGACAGTAGATAAAACTGTTGGTAACCAATCTGCAACTTCATCATATAAATCTGAATGTTGTTTTTAAGATACTGAAACTTTGTAGTCGGGATTGTCAAGAGAATAAAAGTTACTACTTCTAATCAAAGATTTAAATAATGTTATGTCCACGATACGATTTCAAAACGAACAAATAGAAGAGACGTAGCTATCTTCTCACTACGAGCAACATCTTGTAAATGTTAAACAGATTTTAAATGGAAATCCATGAAACCTTAATGGCATTCACCAAGTGGCATATTTTGACAGTTTTTTCAGTCACAACTAAGGCGACCATCGGAATTTTCCGAGGGTGAATTAGTATTGCAGATTAATTATCAAAACTATCCGCTTTTTAACACAAGCATTAGACTCGGTAATACTGGAGTAGTGTTCTCTCTGGTAGGAATTTAGTTCTTCACACAACCTTGTGATAAAAAAATAATTCAACTCTTCGCGTTAATTCACTCGGCCTTGTTTTACAACATCGGCTCTCCGTAACCAGTTTCCTATCTGACAATTCATCCAACCTCATATTTTTTGATATACGCACCAAATATTTCCTATAATATAACATTGTTTTTTACATATTTTCCCACTTTTGGTGATCAATCTCTGAAAAGATAGTTAGTATTTTGTAACAATGCTAAAATACTCTCCTTTATCCCAACACTAACGTGAGCTATCCATGTTAGTGGTCTACTCAATTCCACATTACATATGGCATGAAACAATTGGTTACATTTAATCCATGTTTGCCCAAGATAGTGGGTGGAGGATAAAAGAAAAGAGTCGTGTACGAATGGCCTAAAGTAGATAGTTCGCCTTCGAGTTACATCGTGTTGACATTTAAAAGAAATTGAGGTACTAAATAAAGGATCATTTGACTAATGATAAGGATTTTTTTTCCTATCAATATTATTGCAATGTCATCGTTTCTACAATAGGATTTATTAGTGAAGGAGAAGCTGAGTTGGCCCCAAAAAAATTGTTCTCAATGCAGCTCATTCGCCAAGCACTTGTGTTTGCACATTCAATAAATGAAATCACCTTTGGAAATATAATTTTTTTTTCTGAATCAGATACCTCTCCTATGACTGAATTTGACAACTTCTTGCGTTTCATTAGCTTTGAAGTTCTTTGATATATTTCCATTCTCAGGACTCCGTATTGAATATGTATTTTAGGTTCGCTATATACTTTGTGCTGTCAGGATTAAAAATTTATATTGTGCTTCACATCAGTCCTATACTATCAATTATCACCGAATAGAGTTTGATCTCAAAATATTTATAAACTCGTCTAATAGGTTAAACGCACACGTATAGACTTCTCTACTTTTTTTTTCGAAATATTTATCCTTGAATTTATTTAATTCCATGTACATCGGCGCATCTTACAATTGGTCACCCCCGGGTTGTGGCCCTCGATTTGACCAAATGCATGTTGGTCTGGTTTGATGGTATTTTATGACGCATTTTATAAAACAATATTATACATCATATAAAATATTTTATTGGAATAACTTTTCGTTCCTAAGATGCAAAATTACTTTGCCTTCATTGCCTGGGGTATGATTTACTGAGTTATTCACGTATTTACTTTCTTGGCCTGCAATTATAAGTACATGTACGATTAGCGAGGAAGTGTCTAGTAGGCCTGGGACAATTCAACGGAAGGTTGTCTTACAGATACAAAAAAATCTATTCATCATGCTACTCCTAGGCTAATGAACATCGTTGGTTCAGGCCGGACACCAGCTAAATTACATCATGTTTACATTTTTATTTATTACACCAATATGGTATTTGATGAACAATTCTTCTTGCTTGTTCATAAGCACTCAATTCCTTTTCAATTCCCCCCCGTCCCGTGTGGGAGTTAGATGGACAAACAGACTGATTCGTGAAGGTATGATTTCTCCAACACAGACTTGAAATGAAATATAAAATACGGCCTCATTCTGCATTGATTTTTTGAGGACTTAAACGAGACTGGTTGTAAGAAAGTTACGATAATAAAAGGCTAAATGAACCTCGGAGATAACAGTTTAGTTATTTCAGTAAAACCTGAGATATTTCCCGTATTATTCGCTGCACGGCAATTCATTTACAGAAGGCTCGTGTTGCATCATAATATTGTAGATCAGGCCAGGAGTCCCGGGATCACCTACCAGATACCGTGCCTTGATGCTGAAAAGTGCTGGTTGTGCGTCGAATAGATTGACAAGAAAGAACGTGGTGGCATTTTTCTTATTTGGACAAGTTGTGGTGGTCAACCCTCGAGTCCACAATTGCTGAAAGATATTTCTTTGTAATCGAAAAAAATAATTGATTGGATAATAATTTTCAATTCAAAAATGATCTCATTTGGCCGAATAAAATTAGCAGCCTAAGTTAAATTTGTGAGCAAAGATTTGCTGACTGTATGGTACAATTACGAATAAATATGAACAATTGGCTCACTTCTCTCTTGTGCTCATCAGTACCATCTGTTCTTTTTAATGCCTTGAATCAGTAGTGTACGTAAGTTGCCAACAAAGCAATATCAGCAACAGCTGGTTTCAATCACTTTCAGTCATATTGAATTCTGATATGAACTTTAGCTGGTGTTTTTCTTGGTTGCTTTTAATCTATTCACGATCCCCGTTTGCAACGAATCACTATGCCTAGGCACCAGTCAAACAGTGATAACATCAATTTCATGAACTAAAAAATATCAAGTTCTCATGCACAAAAATGCAGTTCATATGAGTTTTCCTGCAAGTAGTAACCGGCCGATTTCTTACGTTAATCCTGAAATGTATTCCGGTTATAGATCACCTTAAAATAATCGTATCAAAATATGTAACATTTGTGTATAAGATATACAAGAGTTCCCTGTTATTTTTGCTTATCAATCCACATATCTACAGCACCGGTCATATAACGTGTGAAGAAGTTGATTCTAAGAGTACCGTGACAGTTTATCGCGTGGAAGAGTTTATTCTAGGAGTACCGTGACAGTTTAGCGCGTGGAAAAGTTTATTCTAGGAGTACAGTGAAAGTAAAGCGTGTGGAAGAGTTTATTCTAAGCGTACCGTGACAGTTTACCGAGTGGAAGAGTTTATTCTAAGAGTACCTTGACAGTTTAGCGTGTGGAAGAGTTTATTCTGGGAGTACGTGACAGTTTAGTTATGTCAATCATCCGGTTTGCCTTTAGTTATTTTCTTAAATGGTTAAAATTTAATTGTTCATTGTAATGTTAACCAAATGCAAACATATTCTTGTTTTTACTCGTTATACGATTCCGAACCATCACGACATAACATTTTATTGCTATGAGTCCCAGCAAAGGAAGTTTACATATGATGCCACTTGATGTCGTACTTCAGCGGAAATTTGTGCCCTCATTGCAGATTGCTTGCATTTGAAGTGGCGCGTTCTCGAGGGAATGTTGACAGGCTTGTCGCTCGAAGAAATATAAAGGGTGTCTCTTGCGCTGTATTCGACTACCAAAAATTATTCAAGATATTGGATGAAATATGTGCAAACGATCTGTTTGTTATTACCATTTGGTTGAGCATCGAAAAACTTCATTCAACATTGACGCAAATGCAAGTCTATGAGCTCCCAAGACCAATAGTACACATCATTTATTGCAGTATAAATACGGATAACTCGTAATATATACATTGAAGGTATGTCGAGTGATGTTGAATAGCTAGTATTTGAACTCAGATTAAATTTCATCATTGATCCACTGCTGTTCTCATCATTGTGCTGATTACATGCAACGTTTACGAAACCTATTGTCAACGACACTCAGACTGCTTGACTAGATTATATTAAGGAAACAAACCGCGAACAAGGGCTTATGCCGAGTTGACTATTCCCACTCTTCCTTAAAATAAGAGTGGGGATAGTTACACAGGCAACGGAAGGTTGTAAGGATTGCAAAAGAAAGGCCCACACTTTTTTTCACCTGTACCTACTGGCTACCACCCCACTGCTACCCGAAACATTTCAGACCTGGGTAGGAATTTCAGTAGTTTCCCCAGGTAGTAATTTCAATTTCAGGAACGGGGCGAGTAAAAGATGTGAAATATAGGATTTAGATTTGGGGCCGTCGTTTCTCAGACGGTCGGATAGAGACGGAGTCGCCCACACGCTCAGCGGACTAATACTTTTCCCGAGGGCATGCCAATTTGCTTGCTCCAAAGGTTGAGGTCATAAGGCCTCCAACAAGGTGTTGAGTCTCCCAAAAGAACCATATGGTGTTGTTAGATTTTGAATTTATTTTCTCGCAGGATCTAGGAAGCACCACACCCAATTGCCTGGAAGATGTTTTCCCCAGTGTGTTCAGAAGGATAAATCTCCTGTACACTACTGGTTTCTTGAACGCTGTTGCACTGCAAGGTGAGACTTCGGATGGACGACCTTCTCTGTTGATAAACCTACACTTGGTTTATCAAGAGACCGAATCAAAACAGGCGTCAGTGCAATTAAATTTTGATAAGCTGAAAGATTCGCGAAGTACCGCGCTCAATTGTCTGGGAGTGGTTCTCCCCAGTGTGTTCTGAAGTGTACTTCTTCTGCACGCGTGGGGTTCTTTGAGGCGCATTTCGCATCTCAAGATGGGATGTCAGAGGGTAATCTGACATTAAAATGGTAGTTTCCCTCCAAGGAACCACACGTGTGCAGAAGACTTACTCTTCTGAACACACAGAGGACAACCACTCCCAGGCAACCATCTATGCGAGCTTCTCGTCAGAGATTGCCGTTGATCCAAATGTCATAACCCTAACGCCGTTAGCCATTACCAATTTTCTTTATTTATGAACAGAAGAATGATTATTATGTTTGCAAGTTTAGTGTTGTGGTGGACACTCCCTTCCCTACCAACATTTTTCAATATTAAAATGAGGCTATTAACTTACACATTTTTTCACTTCCGATAATGTTCTTCTTTCTCATTCAATTGACTCAATTCGGTGACAAATATAAAATATTAATTCATTCTCATTCGATTTTGTTAGACTTATGATGATACTATTGATGTTCCAATCAGCGTGACAAAGTCAATACAGAATCAGTCATTGAGTTAATTAATATTTGAGTTCCGTCCGGGAACAGAATGCATATAACTGACGAGTTACGTTGTCGTCAAGATGTTTCATTATGACAGCAAAAGGGCAGTAGATTTTTTGCACAGTATTAATTCTTAATGAGTCGTAGTGTGTGGATTGATAATGTCTTATTGATGTTATAATTCACCGCTTAAGCTCTCCACATTCTGTATAGTGTTTAAATGACGATAGAAGTGGCATCCGCTAATTCATGCGGCAATGTTGCTTCCTGGCCCACCATCCCACCAGCCACTTCTATCCAATCACAATCCGAGACGATTAAGTGCATAGAAGCTCTGAACTCATAACCCCATCAGACTCATCCGCTGTCAATCATTATCCACTCACTCCCTTTTCCACTTTCTCTCAATATTCCTCTGCACTGGTACGTATGATAGTCAGCGCACTCTTCCCTCCATCTATCCCACCTTCATTCAATCTTTCTCAAAGTCGCCTTCCACTCACTGCTGGAGACACCTCTTCTACCAATCTTCCTGCATCTATTCTCACAGTGTGCCCGAACCAGCTCTAGCAGCCACTTCTCACCACCCCTGCTCTGATTAACACACTCTCATTACTGATTCTATTCAACTGAGTCTCTCCGGCCATGATTCTAAAATTCTGCAATACCAGTTGTTTTCCCTTCCTTCCCTTACTCGTTCACTACTAACTTATCAATACTTCACACTGCACAGGCGTTACTAGAACTCCCTCATACATTTAGCTATTGGTTTACCTACCCAAGGTCCAGCAGCTCATCACACTCATCAGTGCCTCAATACCTTTCTCCCATCTTCCTTGCATATGTTAGTGAAAGTACTTTTACTCTGAAATAAATGGTAGCAGAAGCGTCCCTATGAGTTGGGTTGAGTTTTCTATGAAATTTACTTTTCTTTCAACCCTAGGTATAATTACGTGATGTTGTATACCTACCCGAACATACACCATACAACACAAATATTGCCTTTTTGTACGTAGGCGTAATGGGGGAGAATGTGAATCTGACAGAGGTATGGACACTGTTCAGTTCATTTAAACAGCACTTGTGGTTATTTCTTATTCCAGTACTTAGTCCAGAAGTACACATCTAACTACATTCCAGTATTTAGGCCAGAAGCACAGATCAAACTACACTGCTCGGTGCAACCCTAACTGCAGTATTGCGCCAAAAATAACTAATGACACGAGTAAAAATAATATCCCAAGGTACAAATTCAAACAAAGTGTCCCATACCAGAGCCCAAGGATATCTGACACAGCATACATATTTATTAGATTTATTTAAACGGTTTCATTTATATTTCTTCAACGTAGAGGTCAGATGATTAGTATGACGTTGTGTAGGGACATGAAAAAATACAAGAAATGTATCAAGGGAGGATATGTTCTAAAATCCACCATTTCATCAGCATTGCCTATTTATATGATCACCAGTTTTAAATTGTCCGTGAATTGAATTTTATATTGAAATTAATAATGCAAAAATTACAGCTAAAACGAGCAATGCCAATAGGCTGGTCGCGTACCCAGTACGGATGGGGATAGCCACAACTCACAGCCCTGTTCGCGAAACATTAAGTTATGTGTTTGCTATTATAAATGGGACCATTTCTCATATCACGGAGAATTTTAACCCATGGATAGTGTTATGTATCGAATGACATTGAGAACACTTAAAAACTGTTAGATAGGGTTAGCTGGTATAGCAATGGACGGTATAGTGTTGCCCATCGCATGAGAACGTTGATCATAGATGACCATCACGGCTATGAAACAGATTAGAATTTACCGAATGCATTTTGCTGCGTTTCGTTTCATTCCAACTTGATATATAACATTAGTGACGAGGAGTTGATTGAACTTGTGCATCCACGACTCCTTATATTATAGGCCAAATCCAACCTTACATAGATGGAGGCTATTGACGTGCGCTCAATACGTTTCCTGCAGTTAAATCAACAGGCGCTTCATTCAACCCTGACAGATCTTGTGATGCCTAACAGTGTAGCAAGCAAGACGTACGAGATTGTGATGCCTAACAGTGTAGCAAGCAAGACGTACGAGATTGTGATGCCTAACAGTGTAGCAAGCAAGACGTACGAGATTGTGATGCCTAACAGTGTAACAGTGTAGCAGTGTGATGCCTAACAGTGTAGCAGTGTAGCAGTGTGATGCCTAACAGTGTAGAGGTGTAGCAGTGTGATGCCTAACAGTGTAGCAGTGTAGCAGTGTGATGCCTAACAGTGTAGAGGTGTAGCAGTGTGATGCCTAACAGTGTAGCAGTGTAGCAGTGTGATGCCCAACAGTGTAGCAAGCAAGACGTACGAGATTATGGAACTCTTACTAGCTGATCATTATCAACCTTAATGAGATAAATGTGCAGAAAGGTTTCAGTTCCACCGGAGGTATCAGTTGGAGGGGGTTCTTTAACTACCTGTAGTGCTCAACTCAGAAATGTGCAGAAAGGTTTCAGTTCCACTGGAGGTATCAGTTGGAGGGGGTTCTTTAAGTACCTGTATTGCTCAACTCAGAAATGTGCAGAAAGGTTTCAGTTCCACCGGAGGTATCAGTTGGAAGGGGTTCTTCAGGTACCTATATTGCTCAACTCAAAAAGTTGGCCCATGAATGAGAATTCGATTGTAGTCCCCCACGAAATTGACTTGACGAACGGGTGACAGAGGGGGGAGGGCGGGGGCGTTGGCAAGGGGCGGGGCAGGGGTGTGGGGGTGGGTGGGTCATAATGAATTGCACTGTTTAACTAGCTGTTTCCTCGTGGCAACAATGTGTGACCAATTTGTTGCAGGGATATCAAGTGAAACAATACGACAGAAGTTGTTGACAGAGCGTGATCTAACTTTATAACGCTGCCCTATCGAAATTTGGATGAATTTACCAGAATTACACTCCAACGAGGTTGGGAAGGAAGTTGATGTTGTTGCTGTTGTTTATCCGTGGTTCCCATCTGCGTCGTTGGGAACCGAGGGCAGCGCACAACTCGAAACCCACGACACCCGGCGTTTTGGTTGAGGCTGGGAAAGTGTTAGTGGCGTTTCTGAAGATTAATTGTTCATGATGCAACAAAATTTAGTCCGTATTATCACAGGGAAGGGATATTTGGATCACAACGATTCACTGTTTAAATAAATAGCACTTTGAAAATAACAGATCCGACTTTTTCCTGCTGGTCATAAAAGCCTGCAACAAGAATGCTCTATCAGAATTCTAGCACCCACAACACAATTATTCAACTCGTAATAGCAGTAACCCAGTCCCTCGTTTTCAGCGATGGACAATAACACCACGATCCTTGGCACACACTCTTCCTACAGTGTCCAATTGCCTCCTCATAGATTTAAGGCATTGCTCATCTTTGCGGAATTGTAAGGCTGCCTGAAATTGTATCTTACTGAACAATATTTTTGTTAGCGTCTTACCTGGCATAGTGCTTTGAACGATAATATTGTGAGAAACGGTATCAAATTGAACAATGTGTTGTTGTCGACCGTGAGGAGGATTTAGAGTTAGTGTTATCACCAATGCTTGTCTCGATGCTCTGTAGGAAAGAAATAATGGTAATTGCTCATATCCCCTTGAAATGCAGTGTATATGTTGTAGCTGTGGTGTCCTGAAGTGTCGGTGGGTCTGAGGCCTGAGCAGCACACAAGCACAGTTTTTTTCAACACCTACTTAGAGAGAGCCGGTGCTCTCTCTAAGAAGGTGTACACGCTGGCAAGGACTCGCCGCAGTAAACTGTTTCACGAGCTCTGGAAGTGAGGGGCGTTCATGAGAGAATTCTTCTCACAGGGTAGCTCCTATGTTTTTCTTAGGGTTAGCCATGAAATGGCAAGCAGTGAAGTGTTATTGTTGACGAGAGAACTCTGCTGAAGTAGCAGGTCACGAGTCTTTAAAATTTTAACCTAAGTTGTGCTATGAGAGTGAAGTGTAAGTGTTAGGGAGAGAATTCGTCTTCAGGAGCAGTTCATTGTTATTGATACGGTGGGTAAAGACATCTCCACCATCGTTTAGACAATGCCTTTTATGATGAATGTACACAATTCATAGTATAATCCGTATGAAAATATATATGTTTTTTTTATGTATTGATTCCATGCTTAGGTACCAGTGAAGAGAAATTTTAAAGGGTCGAACGATGTGTGAATATGTTCGAAAAAATGAGATGTTGGGTTTTAAAATCGATTAAAATTGGTTCGTAACTTCTACGTTAACGTAAAATTATTTAAATAAAGGATTGTAAAACATACAGATAAAGACACTAGGCCAAAATCCCCCAGCAAGAGGGGGGCCGACGGCAAGGCGCACATCACACTCTCATACACTCATACTTGCACACCTTAGCTCTTTTGCGCAAAAGGGTCCGGCCAGGGATACCTCAACACACCTTCCGAGTCATGAGTGCGGTTCGAGGTCAGTGTCGGCAGCAGGGCCCGACAGCGTGACTGGTTTACCCTTCCAGCATCATGATGACCGCCCTCCCCCCCCCCCGCGCATACGACCATCCCGTCTTTCAACGATATGCCTAGGGCAGGACAGCACATCATGGCAGCGTCAAAACTCATCCGTTCACTATCATTCTCCATTCACGCCTATCCAGTGCACGCTCTCTCGCTACCTCCACACTCACGTCTCTCCTTCCTAACGCCTGCTTCACACCATCCATCCACCCAAACCTCAGTCTCCCTCTAGGTCTACGTCCACTCGCCTCTGACTTCAACACATTTTTCACCAATCTTTTTTCATCCATCCTCACCATGTGCCAAACCATTTCAGAAGACTCGAATTAACTCTGTCTAACTTCTTCACCATCCCGTTCTGATGCAAACCACGCTGGAGTGTTGCTCCAGTGGCTGGAGCAACACTTCAGCCATACTCCTCACAACATTTCATCTCGAAAACATTCAACCTTCTTCTCTCCTCTGCTCTCACACCCCCCCTCCCCCAAGTCTCAGCTCCGTACAGCACAGTTGGCCCAACTACACCCTCATACAGCCCTCTGTTTGCTTCCATCCCCAACGTCCTGCAGATCATTACGCTCTTCAGTGCACCCAACACTTAACACCCCTCCTTCACTTGCGACTTCACCTTAGTTTTCACTAATTCAGTCTTCTCCACATGGGTGTCCAGATACTTAAAACACCGAACTTCTCCCAACAATTCTCCATTTAGGAGATCACTAATTCTGCTCGCATCGACAGTCTTCGAGCATCTCGTCACTTTACTTTTACCCACGTTAACTTGCAGCTTCCTCCTCTCACACACTCTTCCAAACTCAGACACTAGCCTACATAGCTGCTCCTCTGAATCCGCAACCAGAGCCGTATCATCCGCAAATAGCAACTGGCTCAACTGCCAGCTCCGCCCATTCGCTTCCATCAGCTCCAAGCCTCGACTCAGCACAATCGCGTTCACCTGCCTAACCACTCCCTCCATATTGACATTGAACATCCAGGGAGACATCACACAGCCTTGTCTCAGACCCACCCTTACTGTGAACCAAACACTCACCACGCTTCCCACTCTGACACATGTTCGGCTGCCGACATAGAAACTCTGCACCGCTTCCAACAAATGTCCGCCCACTCCATACAAACGCAACACCTTCCACAGCGCATCCCTGCCAATCCTGTCGTATGCCCTCTCCAGATCCATGAAAGCCCAGATCACGTCCTTTCCATTTGCAAGGTACGTCTCACAGACCTGTCTCACTGCAGAAATCTGGTCGGCGCACCCTCTGCCGCTCCTAAAGCCACACCGTTGAAACAATGCAGGCACTGCGCCACTCAATCGGTACCACGTCTGCCACAAAAAAAAAGTTCAGTAACCTCACCAACCATTCGACAATATTTACTCCACCCTTTTTCAGGCCCTCGGCTGCAACGCGATCCAAATCAAGGGCTTTCCCTTCTTTCATCAACTCCACCGCCTCCTGCACCTCTTTCCTGGTAACGTCAGCCACAAGTTACTCCCGCTAAACTGGCATCCAAGCACCACCACCCAAAGCAACACTGTCAGCCTCTCCGTCATCCTTGACATTCAACAACTCATCAAAATATTCGGCCCACCACTTCCGTACATCACCACTTTCCAACAACAACTGGCCGCTTTCATCTTTCACCACTTCCTCATTCCCAATCTCTCTCGTTCACACCCTCTTCACCTCTTCTCAGAACATTTTTTTGTTCTCCTCAAAATTGTGCCACTACCGTCTTCCCCACCTGGCATCAGCATCCCTTTTGACTCTCCTCACCACCCGCTTCACCTCGTTTCTCCTCTCTATATAGCCTTCATAGGCCACCACCGACTTCACCTGCAACCACTCCTCAAACGCTCCTCTCTTCTGTGCCACCGCCAGTTTAACCTACTCGTTCCACCACTCTCAACCTTTTCTTCTGCACCCACCCATACGGCGCGTACCACACACATTCTTCGCACATCTCAGCAAAGCATCTCTTAGAGTCTCCCATTCTTCCTCCACATCACTCAAGTCCTTCCTTCTCACGTTGTCATATTCTTCTCTCATCGCCTGTTGGAACTCCTCAGCTCTGCTTCTCACATTCAGTTCACTCACTTTCCCTTCCTCTCTTCCTCCTCCCACTCGTTTGTTGCCCTTCCACTTCTGCTCCACTCTTAACCTACCTTCCAACAGCCGATGGTCAGACACTCCTTCACCTTCCCCCCTTAACACCAGCACATCCAACAGCCTCCCCACCACTCACCTCGATATCAGCACAAAATCCATCAGCGCTCTCTCCACCACTGCCCTACGGGCCATCTTTACCCATGTGTACTTGTGGATATCTCGCTTCTTAAACCAACTGTTCCCAACCAACAACTCCTGCTCCATACACAGACCTATCAGGTTTTCTCCATTGTCATTTCTACCGGGAACGCCATATCTTCTTATCACATTCTCCACCACTGTATCTCCAACTCTCGCATTAAGGTCACCCAGGACAACTACATGGAATCAACCTCGAAAACTCTTAATACACTCACACAGGTCAGTCCAGAATTGCTTTCTCTCCTCTTCACTCCTCACGCAGCCAGGTCCGTATGCACTCACAAATACCCATCTTCCTACGCTTAACTTAACTTTCACCCACATCAATCTTCAGGACACCTCCTTCCACTCGGCAACTCTACTAGCCAACCTATCACTTAATATCATTACCACACCTTCTCGTGCCCAACCTTCCTCTACACCAGACTTCCTTCCACTTACCACATTAAACTCACATTCTCCCTTACCTTCCAATTTTGTCTCACTCAGCGCCAACACTTCAAACTTCCTCCTCACAAAAATCTCACCGATCTCTCCACGTACATTCAGTGACCCTAACAATAGCGTTCGGAGAGGCGTAAGCCTCTTCTCCCCCCGGTCGCTTTGCCGTCTATTTGTATGTAAATAGTGACATATTTTTATTAAAAATAAAATCTCGAGCGATCCACTCTGCCAGTAAGCTCTATTTCCGAATGGATTCTGCCAGCAGTCGACTGCAGTCTCAGTTGGCTTTTGATGTTTTCACTCCGCCTTACTGGACCTCTTTTAGGTTACCAGGAAAGACTGCAAAGTGCAGGACTATTCAGGAAACTTCAATTGGATTAGCATTTTATACATTTTATTCATCTGGGATTCCCGGAAAAATAAATAACATGCTATATTCATCATTTTATAGAAGAGTGATGTTTACAAGTCACTGTTTATTTTATTAGCCGCATAAAAGATAGCTTGTAGCATTTATTTTTAAATGCAGATTAATAAA
>SDVV010010499.1:0-16228 GCA_016164225.1 Gammarus roeselii
ATACAATCTGTCATGATAACTCTGTGATTGTTGACGTGAGTAAAGTTTGATCCTGCGCATATACAATCTGTCATGATAACTCTGTAATCGTTGACCTGGATAAAGTTTGATCCTGCGCATATACAATCTGTCATGATAACTCTGTAATTGTTGACCTGAGTAAAGTTTGATCCTGCGCATATACAATCTGTCATGATAACTCTGTGATTGTTGACGTGAGTAAAGTTTGATCCTGCGCAGATACAATCTGTCATGATAACTCTGTCATTGTTGTCTTGAGTAAAGTTTGAACCTGCGCATATACAATCTGTCATGATAAAACTGTGATTGTTGACGTGAGTAAAGTTTGATCGTGTGCATAGACAATCTGTCATGTTAACTCTGTAATCATTGACGTGAGGAAATGTAACGTACAAATCCATGTTGGAATGTATCTACTCTCAGTTTTTATATTGAAGGTCAGTGTAAGTAGTGTTCAGGCATGTTTACTTAAACAACAGTAGATCTAACTTATTTTCTTAGTTTTCATTCGTCATGACATATAGAACAATTGAGAATAAAAAAGTCCTCCAACACTTTCCATCGATTGCTGGGATATGTCGGTGAATTTATATACTACCTCAACAGATGAGTTAATACTAAGTGTATATAAGTAGAAAATGTTGTCTTCATAACAGCTATCGCTGACTAAAACTTGTTTCATATTATCATGGTTTCTGTGAAATTTCTTAATTGCATCAACCTTCATTTCCATCGGAATAAATTGTTATTCCTTTATTCCTGAAATCATTGAGGAATGGCGCCTCTGCAGCCTACTGAACTTCTGTGTTGCTTATGCCGGTATAAGCCGGCATACATTCTCTTGCCATCACTACTATTAGCAAGTCACTGCTGATCGTTCTCGTGTACTTCCGCACTGACCTGTCTTGCAATCACTACTATTGGCAGGTCACTACTGATCATTCCCTTGCACTCCTGCACTGACCTGTCTTGCAATCACTACTATTGGCAGGTCACTACTGATCATTCCCTTGCACTCCTGCACTGACCTGTCTTGCATAAATCCCTACTGCCAAGGGATGAAAATGTCGCATGGATAATTGATGTTATTTGTACTTCATTTGTTGTCCTGTATCTCAGCCCCTGGCTAATCAGGTTCTATTGTATCTGTCTCTCAGTACCCCATTCTTTACGACATTAATATATTCGGTATTCCTGGTGTGCTAGACCTGCTAGACTCGTGCATGATTTGGATGCAGTAGAGCTACTCTGGCATGAGGAGCATCTTCTTCGGCACACAACAATCGGCGACGATCCCTCCAAGCTGACTCCAGTAACTTTATTCACTAACGTTTATATGACTGATCATGTATCAACCGCAGAGAAAAAAATGCCACTTTTGTTGTTTGGATTCCAACATTCCTGCAGTGAGAGAGTAGGTATTATGTGTGTAGGTATTATGTAGGTAAGGACCTACAGCCGTTGCCCCACTGTAAGTCTTTTAATCTCACTGTAGGAATCTTACGATAAAAACTACGATCGAAACGGTTAGTGATCTGATGGAAACAAAGGTCAGTGTAAGCCAGACCGACACTTTTCGATAGACATTTAATAAGAGATATTTTTAAAAGAGAACAAAACTGAATACCCTGAGTATTTTTTTTCTACGAATTACGGTTATTCTATTTGTGCCAATAAAAGCAAGCAATAATAGGTATGGCAGAGGAATATATCCTAAATAATCGTTCGCAAACAATCTGCCCCCAGTCGTAGTGTGATGATATGAACAGTGTTGTGAAATATAGTTGTTTTCATTTCCGTCGTCTAATTGAATGATGCAGGCGTGATGAAATGTAATTGAAAAGAAAAAGAAGTTCGGGAGCCAAACACACTAAGAATTTCGATGCGTACGGGCTGGCTGTAAGCACAGTCTCCATAAAACACATCTGTTGCATACGAGCTGCTGGAAACATACTCCACACAAAACACACCTGTTGCATACGAGCTGCTGGAAACACACTCCACACAAAACACATCTGTTGCATTCGAGCTGCTGGAAGCACACTCCACACAAAACACATCTGTTGCATGCGAGCTGGTGGAAGCCCACTCCACACAAGATACCTCTTTTTTGGGCGACGTGTTTTGTTTTTGCCGAAATGCAGCCACAAACAAGTACTTGCAGGAAAAGAAGGAGGAACACCGGCTTTGTGTTCCTGGCCATGCATTCCGGTCGTTCTACGGAGAGCCCAGTTTGGAGTAGTTGGAGTGTTGAGCAGTTTTACCCGTAGCAGTGATAGTGAAAATTCAGCAATAATAAACATACCTGTAAAACTACGGAAAGACTCTACGGTCACTAAAGGTAGAAGGGAAATTTGGAAGAAGCAGTGGAGCGGCCGGGATGATGTATGCACTAGTCAGCGTATGAGGCAAGGTGAACCATACCCAGGCGTCGTAGAAGCTGATTTATACATATTGGATATACACGTAAATACATATTCAATTTATCACGAAGAAGCTTTTCTCCATCTGTAGTGAAATTGAAGTGATCGGGAGGGGACACATGCGGACTTCCAGTGATGATTGAATACCTAACTATTTGCTCAATAATAGGTTAGAAAAAGAATCGTTCCTTGGTAAAGACATGTGATAATATTTTTATACATATAACTCAGCATGTGTTCTACCGCTAGCTATCCTACGCAGAAGAGATAGGTATGTGGTTACTATTTGGACGGCCCAGTGCCTTGTTTAGTTTTTTACAACTTCACGCGTAGGTCGTAATAAATTGTATTGCCCACATTTTCATTGACTATTAGAAACCAATTTCGTGCTACTGACTAAACGCTAAAGACAATTAATTGAGTCAAATGAAACTGAGATTGGTTCCTGTTGACTAACTTACGGTAATCCCGTCTCAGTCATCTCATCTGTTTGCCTTTTAATGCCTAGTAACATAACGGATCAGTAACGGTCGAGGAAGAATACTTTGTTTGCTGTAGCAACCATGAAAAATTTCAAGTTGATCAGTGCACAATCAAAAAGAAATGTCACTTGGGCGTAGATCCGAAGTGACTTTTTTTCTGTTTAATTCTCGTTCCATATTGAGATCGTCCGATACAGCGGTGGTGGATCAAAGTAACATGATGCCACTTTTGAATGCCACTGATTTAGTACGGCCTCTCATGGATGTAACTGCTCTGGTGCGACTTCTTCTTAATAACACTGCTTCAGGGTTGTCAACCGTTGGTGCCACGGCTTAGTGGCACTTCTTCACGATACCACTCCTACAATGGCGCTGTTTGAGTGTGGAATTCTTTGATGTCACGGCGTTAGGTCCGCTTCCTTCATGCCACTCCGGTGGTGTCGCCCCTCCTCAATGCTAATCCTTCATTGATGCCATTATATTATGACAATGTCTATGTTAGAAATTTCTGAAAGCAATTTCTTAGGTGCGCCAGCCCAATGCCAATGTTTCATAGGTGAAACTCCTTGACGCTCTTATGCTATTACCTCTGAACGCCAGAGGCTCTTTAATGTCACGGATTTAGTGCGACTATTTTAAAATTCTGTTCATTAAATGCTCTCAAACAGCAATGGTAAGGTATCAGTGTTACCAGTTCTTGCTGCCAGTACTCTACTGCTGCATCTTCTTATGTTGCGGTTTTAATGTGGAGATTCGAGAACTCGGAAATTTCTTCGAACTTAACTCCATAAGTACCACAACTTCCTAAATGCTATCACTGCTCGATAACAATATTTTATTGATGTCACGTCCTGAAAGTTACCTCATTCTTCCAAAATGATCATGGTTCTCATATTCGAATATCACGGCGCCTATACTGATATTGTGATCAATCCGTTGAAGAATTGGTTGTTACACATGTAGTATTCAGCGTTTTAACTCATCTATACAATTTATTTTATGCATCTACGTTCAACTGTTCAGAAAATGATTGAAGGCGAGATAGAGACATCTTATGGAAAGATGGTCGGCTTTGCATCAGGTTCCCTATTATTGTACTGTAACTCGTGATGGTCCCGAAATATTTGTATCTTGTTCACCATTACTAGTGTCCTATAACTGTATCTATCACTACACATCAGTGATTACTCCATCCCAAACGCTGGTGACTACGGAAGAACGTCAAACCGACCTTCCTAAAAATATTACTGGAGGTAGCCGCTCAAAGTGCAGCTGAAGGGCAACGAAAGAGCATCGATCAAAACGAATTTATTATCCTGATCTACATCACCTTAATATGATGCGATATTCTGCCAGTCTGCATGCAGTGAAGCTCGTACGCAGAGCCATAAATCTCTCTGCAGAGCAGGGGGACTGGAATGCAGAGAATAGCGTGTGAATAGTTCTTACGAGGAAATGCTCGGCAGGAAGAGAAACGAGGTTGTTGGAAGTATTTAATAGAACTTGGGTGACGATGTCCCGTGGCTAGACGGTGTCGAGCGGCTGCGGGTAGGAAAGGTTTTGAGGGGAACACGTTACCGGTGGTTCAATATTCCAGGGGTTGCATTAGTGCTGTAGTGCATGCATTGATACGTCAGCATTGGATCTAGCTGGGGACGGAGGCTGGCAGGGAGGGTCTAGTTTAGCTGACAGTTGGGAACGGATTATGTGTGATGATGGTTATCTGACGGGCTACAATGATAGGTGACAGTATGCCTAGTCGTGCGTGGTATCAACTGAGCACCGCTAGGCAGGCAATGTTTAGCCTCTCATACCACTTATCGCAGGACTGACAAAGGGAAAGGGAATAGGTTGATGGACAAATAATTCAACCAATTATATTGCTTTTCTGGAAAGTCAGGTCCCAAAAACTTGAATCTTTGCAACAATCAACAAAACAAAATAAATTCCTGAACGAAGTTACTCTCTACCAAAAATAACGATGAAGTGACTTTCCATGTATTAAGTTAATAAATTTGATTATAACTGGATTATAAATTAATTTAAATTGAAATGTCATAGAAATAGCTACTACTTAAAAGGAAGTATGGGAAAATCTATAATATTGAAGTTGCTCATGTTCTTTAGCACAATTTTAAGGGACAGAATAAACTACGAATTGAGCACCTTTGGGCACCTGCATTAGCACACTTCCGTTATTATGTATATTATAACGAAGAATTCTATATAACACTTTGTCGAATACATTTCTTGACGTGCTAATAACCGATACCAAACGACTTCAATCAGTTTTATACAATTAGGACGGTGAGAAACCGGCGTGACTTCAACAGATTTGAACCATCTTTGACCGAGTGCAATGCACTTAACATATTTTAACTTTCACGAATCGAATTCAACTGACTTCAATGACATCAACATGTTCGAGACTTGCAGAAGCTTTGCACTGCAGATTCCGAGCAGAACTCTAAGGGGGAACTCTGGGGTGTGGCCGCACTTGCGGGGTAGAACACGGGTCCAGACATTGCCGAGAGACCGGGCCGATTCTATTGCCGGGAGAGTAGACCGCTTTCCTGACGACACAGATACAGACGCTGCAGAGAAACTGGATCAATTACTGGAAGTGCAATATCACAGATACTGCTCGGAAGGTAGACCGATTGATAGAGGTCACTGGTGTTGTTACTGATGAGAGACAGAGGGAGACGCGGTACAGACCGTGACAGACATTGCTGTGAAGCTGAGTCCATTCTGAGGAGAGCATTCGCCAAGATACTATTGGGAGGCTAGACCGATTGATATGGACATGACCATGATGCTTCTGGGAACTGTGTCAGTGGCTGGGAGTACAATGGCACAGGTGGTGCAGATAGGCCAGACCGGCATGCAAGGCATCATTAGCAGACACGAGGGTCTGAAGGCTGGGCAAGTTGACAGAAAACGTTGAGGGACAATATATATGGTTAATAATGGTGAGTTTTATTGATTCTCTCATACACGCTGAACTATTCTATACAACGAGCGCCAACCCTCTTCTCGCATACAGACCCCTTCTCGTGCCAAGACGCTATATTCTTCTTTCCTTGTTGAGCTCATGGTCTGGCCCTAAGATTTTTTTCCCCGCAGCGTTGCTTGTTATAGCACTAACCAAGTGAAGGAGGGGGAGCCCGCCGCTGTTTGTAGAGTGCGAGAAGCGGTTTAGTAGAAGGAGAGAGCAGTAACAAAATTGATCCATTTCTGTGCGACAAAACTTGAAATGCCAGAGCCCATGTCATACTTTTGTCGTTTTCTTGCCCGTTAAGAACAATGGAATGATACGCCAAGAAAAAATCTCCGGTAGTTCAGAAAGTTTATATTTCAGTGGCTAATCCGGCACTCACAGGCCGATTATTATTGTCTGTTGATTTCTTTTCATACTCATTCTACAGTCGATCCACCCGCCCTCCAACAACATCTCGCGAACCAAGCACCGCTTGTGTCCCCCAGTATCGCTCTCCCCATCAGTGCGGTCCTGCTTACGGCTGTCTCAATCTGTGATTCTGTACCAGTGATGGCGGAGTGGTCTAGCTGGGCTCCGACTAACAAGGCCTTACCTGTTTTTACCTCAATTTTGAGTTTTTCTGGTGTGGTATGTTAGCGTGATGGTTTACGAGTGTTTACAAGTGTAGGAAGACAACAACAGGCCTATTGGCCCAAACTAGGTTGCCTTTTGGCCTCGCGTAGAAAAATGCCCTCTTCCATCAGGAAATGTCGTGAGTCAAATCCGAGATCCAGAACCAACATCGATTGATGAAATTTTCATCCCAATTTACATCACACTACGTAATATTGTTAGTTATATGTCAGCGCTGTTGCTTCATTTTGTTTATTACTCTGCTTGATTTGGGTTGATCTTCTATTTAACATCCTTGATTTAACCTTCAACAGGTGATCTGACAACTATATAATTTGTAATGATAATTCAGGCATATGCTTGATAGTATCTCTACAAGACAACATTACAGATCCATTTTCATAAAATACTCCACGGTAACAGCTCCGAATATTTTATTATCGATGGTTGGTAGACTATCATTGCACACAAATAATTTACAACGTTATTAAGAACAATCTCACCTGCATAATACATTGTTGTTTATCGAGCTCCGTGTCCCCAATATTGGCTACTGAAGAGAGTAAGGTTCCTGTGCTACGTTTTTATTATGACAAGACGCTTGGACGGGGAGTGAGAAGTGTATTTCCCACATCATATCCTAGAATTATTTCCGGAAGACGAGACGACTTTACTGGATCCGCCCTGTCATTTTCCATAAATGGAAAATTCAATATATATATGACACACGCTTCAGTGATCTCAGATTTTTGAGATGTCAACGATCAAGCCCTGCTGGCGATGTCTAGCAGCCCAGGATGTATTTGTTTGACCGTGTGGGTTTTTCGACCTGGGTCAGGATACCATCAGTATTTAATTGCCTCCAGATTTCCGTTATAATATTGGTACTTCAATATAGAAGTTGTTTTAATGATGCAGTTATAACACTGGTTTAATGTTTATGACAAACACTAATAGTGCTCACGGAGTTCGATTTGGTCAGTGTAGGTAGTAACAAGAAGCGAACCAAGGGAGTACTTTGGGCTATTAAATATTCAAATTTGGGGTTTGTTTAGGCAATCAGAGTCAACATGCACTGCCATCAGCGGCGATGGAAGCTTTTGACGACCGATGTAAGACAGGGCCGGCTCTTGGCGACTGATGTGGACAGGGCTGGCCCTTGAAGCTTGGTGTGAACAGGGCCTGTCTGTCCACGCACAAACGTCTCTCTCAGGAATATCCGCTATAATTTCTCCCTGCAACGTCTCTCTGAAACCTTATTCTCCATCTTTACCTCTTCAACTCCCGTATCAAGTCTCGTATCAAGTCAGAACTACTCTGTTAAATTGACCGCCAGAACACACGACATACGCAATCAGACCATTAGAAAAGTTATCCCTTTCCTCAACACTTATCTCGCTACCTGGTCTGTAATCTTTCTTAACCTAGCCTAACCATAACCCACATAAGTCTAGAGGAGAATTCCCTGCCCTCCGTTACGTTATTAGTCAACCAGCCTCTCAATAACCATGAAAAAAATTCGTTCACTGAAAAAACTAAACTAAAATTCACCCTATTTCTCAACTTTGTCTCACTCAGCAACAACACATCTGACAATCACCTCACAAACACCTACACTAAAACCCCACAGATTAAGCGACACAAACAATATTTCTCAGCGAGATGATGCCTCTTCACCCACCTCTTCTCTTGACGTCTTAAAGGGAGGAAGTCACGGAGGAGGGGATCACCATTCGACCTTTCTTTGTTGCCTTTTACTGCACGCAGTGGGAAATGAAGCAAGCATCCATAACTTTCACTATCCTGGCACCTAAACACAAGCGCGCATAGAGAATTTCCAATACTTACTCACGTATTGCCTACAGACACATGGCATACGTCATGTAGCAACTCAATTTTGCTCATGCCGGAATTAGCTAGAGGTAGCAATATTAATGTGCTAGCGTTGATACTCGTCAAGAGGCTTGTAGTCAACGAAGGACTTTTAAAGGCATCAAGTAAATTATTTAACCGTACACTCAATGAGACCTGAACTTGTACAGTCAATAGATAGCAGACCAGACAGTAACGCCGAATTGATTGACAATTAGAGCATTATATATTACTTCATTGTTAATATACGAATAACATTTTGAGCTATTATACCTGTGAATACCAAAATATGACTACCGCACAATTCAAAACATATATCCAAAATGATTGTGGCGAATAGTAAGCCAGTTGATCAGCTGGGATGCAGGAGTCAAATGTTAATAACAACCTGTCAAACAAAACAGTCATCTCTGTCTTCAGGTGTTACATTACCGCCAATGCCGACGTTTGCCTTGATTGTCCAATACCAAACAAAAAGCATATCTGTTCTTCGAAAGTGTCCATGACACCAGAGTGCTCCTCAGCCAGCTTGATGCGTTGAACTGCAATACGTCATGGTCATTGTGCCCCTTGACTGTGTCTTGGACTATGTGGGCACAGATGGAGCGCTCACCCATGCGCCCATGACATAGTGGAGGCAGTTAGACGAGAGGGCCGTATCACGAGCCCACGCAGGGCCAGGGTTCGCCTGTGCTCGAGATGTCATGTTCTATAGCTGTATAATTTAGGGGGAGATAATAGGGTTATGCCAGTGGTGAGTGATGGTGAGTAATGGTGAGTGGGGAGTGGCGCCTGTCTAATGTAGTACATGCGAGAGTTAATAAATGGAAAGATGGCAGTTGTGGGTGATGGTACCAATTTGTGTCTGCGTGTATAACAGCCCGACACGCTCACTTGTTTAGATAGATGAAATGGAGAGTCAAGTGCTACCGTCTCATGTGGGTTTGGATTGAACAATTACCATTTGGCTGTGAGAGCTTAGACGAAGTAGCGAATGTGGCAGTGTGATAAGCTCGCCAGCCGCAGCATGGACTTAACAGAGAATATAAACTTATTACCGTACATTCGGTATTCGTTCAGCTGGGTAGTGGACATGATGTAAGGGTGCTTTATTGCCCATTCTAGTTTCTAATACCATGGCGCACCGGGTTGAGCCTCCTTCGAGAATAATGCGGGCGAGGCTGAGCCTCTGTCGTGGGTAGATGTCCAACTTCAACTTCGTCGTCCTAGGAAATTCACTACCACAGCTTCTGAGATACAATTAAATGGATCACTCTTCTTCTGGAACACTTTTCGAGCTGTCGCTGTCACGATGTTTTGTTGAAATGTAATCAAAAGAAGGTGACTCTACTCACGCGCCGTGACTGTCATCCCTGATGCTGCACCAGGTTACCGCCACAGGTTTCTCCAACAGTTAGGTTTTTATTATGTTTGTGAACAGCCTAATCCCGAAAGACCATCGGCAACAGCTATGGAAATCAAACTCTACGGAACTCTTGCAGTTGACAAACTGCTCAACATTCGTGGAGACCAGCCAGCATATTAATAGTACAATAGAGGAATACCAAAGGCTTAGAGAGTGAAGAAAGTTGACCTTCAAACACTTACCTGCACCATAGATTTCATTAGGCTAAAAGACGTCCTGGGGTACTTTGAAAGAATGTGCACCGAGCACCGAATATTACCCCATTCCTCCATACTCGATCCACCGAGGATCACAACATAATCATCTCACCCTTTTTGTATAATAATAATAATAATAATATTAAAATTATTTCATATAGTGTGTAGTCACAAGTGCTTAGAGAGCTATGATCGTCAAAACTGTGAAATCAGTTTGAGCGGTGATAATATCGGCAAATTTCTGTTCTATGTGCTACTTTTCGGTGTCAAATCAACGATTTGCATATTTTTACGAATGAAATGTATTTCTTACTGAGACAGGTTTAGTCTTTTGGACTAGTTGAACTTGTACAAACATTCCGCTGTTGTGTTTGAATTTCTACGGTTAGTGTATAAATATTCTCACTCTTTATGCGTAGTAGTCTCAAGGGATTTTCAAGTAACGTGAAGATTGTGATTAAATGTAACACATAATTCGGGAATAACTCATACTATACACCGTACCCTTATGGAAACTGAGGCGGTACAGCCACGTTTACCAATTAGCATTGATCAACAAAATATATCTCATAATATTACATTGAGCTGCATTAAGATCCCATTCTCCTTGGCTGATCCTCACGATAAGAAGATTAGCCGATTTTCGTATCGAGCAGTATTCCTATTGGCCCCTCTATAGTGTATCAACGGACTTTAAAAGGGCAATTTTACCAGCCATGAAGCACACCGTGACAAATTGAATAATACAAGTGGCAGCTCATAGCAACAGGGTCCGCTTCTGTGTTCTTATTGTGAGACTGTTTCTTTCATTTCATGGCATCTCTGAGCAGTAAATAAATGGAATTAAAAATCGTTGGAATTTACAGGAGCTCATGTAAAAAAATGGACTGTATGTATAAGCTTGCCTAACACGTAGGAGTACCAGAAGGGTCGTTCCTCGAATCTATTATCTCCTAAGCATGAATCTTGATATTTTTCTGGAAACGATAATGCATCTAATTAATTGTCGCTGACTCAACTGTACACTCAAGTAGCAGCAGCATCGACGAAAAATTTCTTACATCCGAAATGTAATGAATATAATTTTAACGGATTGTAAACAAATGAAGTACACTATTTTCCGATGTTGGAAGTTTATCTTACAAATTTTCCCTCAGTTGGTTGCAGACGACAAGTGAAGATAGGTAACCACTTAGATTTCTCGAACAATCTTTAGTACGTTCATGTGTCTCTAAATTAGCTGAATCAAATAAAAAAGTATAGCCCATCATTTGTCTATTAGGAATATCAGCGTCTTCATAAATTACGGTGAATAATCGTTCACTGACCGTTTTTTTCGATACGTTGCACCGGTTTCAAAGGGATGCGGCAATGCGACGTATATTTTAATGAAATTTGTGTTCATACACGATGTTTACCACTGTGATCCGGGACAATTGTACACCAAACGCTTACCTACATATGCCGCAAGAGATGAAAATGTGCACTGAATCTGACGAGGTCAACTACATTCGTCCAATTGTCCACAAAGGGTAATAGAGTCAAACAGCACATTGGCAGCCATTCAATACTGCCACAAAACGAGCACACGTTCTAAATTCATTTCCGTATGGTAATCATCCTTATTACTGATACCTTGAACAAATGTTTTGGTCTGAAATCTATTCGCTACACACGTCTGAGACGTCAATGTAAGGGAACAACTGCGGTAAATAAGAACACTGAAAAGAAACATTTGCAATAGGCTTGCAGCATGTTGCAGTGCAGGCCTCTGCATTAACGCACCCTCATATAAATTACCCTGTGCTAGGAAGAGATGAATGGCCTATGCATAACCGAATAATTGCGGATCACCAATGCGGCAAATATTCTTTCTGTCCGTGACAGAATTTAGCGCCCATCTGAAGGACGAGTGATTAAGGCCTACTAGACGTACTTATTTTCGTGCTCCGGCAAGCATCATATTTTTTTTTTTAATTTACCTGATTTTCAGATGACCGCATCAAATGTTTTTTAACGTGATAACGTTTTGAAATTGAAAACTGGGTCCCACGAATAAAAATCGGTACATACTGGCGTAGAAAGTTGCCGGGGATAAGGATTTTTTTTTTTATTATTCTGTTGGATCTTCATAGTTTTTGAAATCCACGTATTCATTTGTGTACATTTAATCAGTTCAGAAAAACAGCTTTACATACATTAATTGTTACAGAAATCGAAAAGGGGTTAATTCATTATTTAATTCATAAAGTATTCATTTACATGTAGCTACTTAGCTGGCCTGAATGCCCCACTACCTCAGACACAAGGCCCTGGTTTCTGGCAAGCTGCCATTGGGGCAGGTTGCCAGGGAAGAATAGCTGGAAAACTGGGCTGTGAGATGGACTGATTTTATTATTAGGTCTAAATTGCGCCAGACACGCTTGGCTGCTCCATCCAATAACTAGGCCTTCTCCCTCTCTACGGACAGACCCACTCTCGTGCTATAAGGCCATATCTGGTCGTCGTTATTGGATTGATGGCTTGAAGTTAAAAAAATATGGTTTATTCCCGCGACGAAGCCTTATATAATACCCACCAAGTGGAGACTGTGAAAACACCCGCTGTTTGTAGAGGGGACGCGGTCCAGTGGAAAGGGTGAGCCCCGAATGTCGTCTGGGGGATGATATTGCAGAATTTGGCTGACTATAATACTGTCTGTGTGAAATATTTCTTACGTAGATATTTGTAGGAATATTTTTTTTACCATTTCACGTGAATTGCCATTCCAGAAGAGATGTAAAAAAATGTTTCCGTGAAGACCACTTGAGCGGTATAGAGCAAAGTGCAAGGAGGGGTTGTCATCTCATGATGGCTTAATGGTTCATCACACTCATGTAAGACAAAGTACAATAACTTAGAAAAATTTTACTCAGCGTGAGCAAATCAGACAGCAGTTCCCGCCTTGTTGAGTGGAGTTCAATCACCAAAATCATAGGTTATAGAGTTGATGACTGACCTTCATTAAACAACTGCCCACTTTCGACATGAAACGATGTTACATTCATGATCATCATAATGGTGCCATGACAACATTTTTTTGTGTTTATTCATTTGATATTTTTAAATCACCTCGACCAAACCCTAAAATACTATTGTTGAAGTTCCTTTATTGATCAAGGATGCGTGAAGTTCTTTTTGACTGACGAACAGCACGACAGCTCAGTTTAAAGCGAAAGCTAGCGGCATGAGAGCCTGACTGCAATGCTATTCCCGTTGAAATCAATTAAGAGTGTCTCCGAACCACGGAAGTGTTTTCTCCTCCTACTTTCCTGTTGCCGCTTTGCGATGATTTCCTTCTCTCCCTTCCGGTCTTTCACAAAGTCTGAATTATTCCCCAGCTATGCATGGGATTCATATTCCTAGGCTTTGTATTGATATTTGTTTCTCCTGGCTGAAGTTCCAATGATAAATGTACTTAATATTTGAGGTCGTGGGGAATTTTCTTCATCAATTATACAGCCCTCACGCACAAGCCATCTACTTGATCTTAGACGGCCACTTTCAATTCTTCGCATGAAGAAGAGAGTGGCTTGACATTCCCTGCTGATCATAATGCAGGGATCATTTATGCCTAGTGGCAGGGCTTGGGCACATGTAATCATGTGACGTCACCTCGAGAAACACCCAAAACAGCTTCTCGCTTCACAACTTTTTAAGTAGCATAATCAAATCCTGCACGTTCTAATATGCAATGTTGTTGACACTACTGATGGTGCACCTAAGACCTGCCTATGGACAATGTTACTGAAGTTGATTTGGCTCTTCGCTAGGGTTCAAACTTCTTAATTACTTTTAAAAATATACATCTGTGATGGAACTTGAAGTTATTGTGACCTTTGTTCTTGAGAGATTTGTCTACTTCCGTAATAGGTATCATGCGTTTTGCTTCATGAGCTGCCATGGACTGATCCGCTATGTTGCGGCATTCCATGCCTTGCCAGTGTTCCCCAAACCATTGCAGTGAATGGTGGTGGCTCGTCGCTCTGCCAGGGATCTGAAAGACAGGAATGATACCCTCATTTACCATAATCATGCAATTTTATTAGGCCTTCTGATCATGAGCAATATCCTTATGAATAAAAGTAATTCAGATTTAAGCACAATAAACCTTCAGCAGTGCAGGGTATGGGAAATGCGTGTACTCCACGGAGGCGGCATGCGGAATACTGATGATGGCTATAATAGAAATATTGATAATAGTCTCACTCACCTCAATAACACTCTCCGTCCCTCTCTCTTTCCACTGTTTCTGCTTTTTCCCGTCCATCATAGCACAGTCCTTCCAGTAACTTCCCAGTCATCAACTCACCCCATCCTGTCTTCTGCTCTTCTTACCATCCTCATTCACTATCCCCATCGAATCTGGTGTTTATTCTATCCACGGTATCTGAAGCTCTCTCTTGGATCTCTTGTTCTACCTGCACTCTACTCTCCTAACCTTCCCACTCTCCCCTCTGCCCTCTTCTGCTTTACCCCCCTTCAATTTAGCCATCGTATTTGAAGCTCTCTTTTTCTCTCCACTTGCTCCACCATTGCTTTCGCGCTTCCTGCCTTAAAAAATCTCCCTACCTTCCTTCTCTACAGTATCTGTTATTTAACCTGCCCCAACTCTTCATGCCCTTCAATCTTCCCACTGTACCTACTACTCTTCCTATCGTCCACTCTCAATATTGTATCTGCTGCTCAACCACTCCATCTGCTGATTTCCCTGCTCCCCCCCACACTCCCCACCATATCTGTTGCTATCTCTGTCCTTCACGCTAGAGGCCCTGTTTGCATTGGCAGTGAGACATCTGACATTCTGTCTAAATTGAAGCTGGGAGCGCTGCAGCTGCGACAGTGGGCGTTGGGATAGCTGACACTGTTTATATTGGCACACGGGTAATTGGCACATTGTTAGCATTGGCTTGAATAAAGCTCTAGCATCTTCTCAACGGTGTGAGCTATGTGTGTAAGACCGATAAAAGCATATCCGCCTCCACCAGCCCATCCACTCCGATTCGAGGGCAAGCTTATATCGTTGTCAGCAACAAGTCCTGAAAGATTTAACTAGTAAACCCCTGCTGCATCGTAGATGCCGGCCCCTCCACTCGCCGCTGGTCAGCCCGTCTCTCAATTAGCCAGCTGAAACAGGGAACACTTTTGAACCGTTAAACTGACCCATTCATGAACATTTTCCACTCCTTCCTATTTCTCGAAAATTCAATCGTGTCCGTCCACCACACTGACACATTAGGAAATGAACAAATTTTCCCACCATACATCTTAAGAAACCTCGTTCCTCCTCTAAGTCTCCTTCAATTCACTTCTTCATTCATCACCTTATCCACCAACCTCTCCAACCTCATATTCCTTGTCCACCAACCTCTCCTTATCTATTCGCCCAATCATCGGGCGTAAGCTGGTAACTAATCTGAGTCGTTCGAAAAGTCAAATTGCACGGGGCCTTTTCTAAGCGTTCCCTCCTCGCTATGGACACTCACCTGAGCCTCCATTATCCAAACTGCTTCTATTATTATTATTATTATTATTAAATCATTAAATTCCATCGTCTGGCAATGGGTTTTCAATACTTAGGTATAATACATCAAACTTAGTTTTTATATGCGAAACGAGAGATAAAGTAAATTCGTGACAGCGCATCTGTCGGCGGCCGGTTTGTGGCTACATCAATTATGTGCATGAGTTTGATAAATCGAAAAAGAATACATCGCAACTCATCTCTAGAGTGCTTCTGGCTCGCCTACATCGAACTGAATGGAATTCACAATATACCATCATACATGTACACATACCAATACACATTCAAATGTGCACACGACTACCTACATACATGGATGACAAAAAGTGTAATACACATTCATATGTGCACACACCTGCCTACATATATGGAAGACAATCAGTTTAATGCGCATTCATATGTGCACACACCTACCTACTTACATGGATGACAATTAGTATACTACACATTCCTATGTGCTCTTACCTACCTACATATATGGATGACAAAAAGTGTAATACACATTCATATGTGCACACACCTGCCTACATATATGGAAGACAATCAGTTTAATGCGCATTCATATGTGCACACACCTACCTACTTACATGGATGACAATTAGTATACTACACATTCCTATGTGCTCTTACC
>SDVV010010500.1:0-16228 GCA_016164225.1 Gammarus roeselii
TTTTTTTACCGATGATCGATTGCCTTCACCCTGCTTGCTTTCAGCAGACATGTTCTTGCCCGAAACAATATTGTTTATCTGATAAATGCTAAATGTTTCACGTCACAACAATATTAAATATGACTGCTTCCATACCTGAAACAATACCCTGTTTTTCCTCTAATTCTTGCAATGTCATACTCTTTGCCACAATATATCGAATACCTCCTCGTGCAATGTGTTTATACTCCACAAATCAATCACAACAACTGCCTACACAGCTCTTTCACTGCTCTACGGCCTCTTGTTGGTCGCAATAATATTGTGTTGGCCTTCGTTCGCTATTATTCTATCCTGTTACAAAAAGTAGTAGATTCACACTGCCTACAATATTTCTACCCTGCATAATTGCTACACATCGGTATTTTGCAAAATTTTAAGACCACTTCTAATATTCAACCTGAAAAGCTACAGAGCAGCTAAAAAAATGACTCCATCCAAGCGGAGAAGAAAATGGAATATTTCTCAGGAGCATCAAATCTGGACGTTTGGTGATTGGAAGGAGGTAATGTCATCCGATGAAAGTCCGTTCCAGCAGTGCCCATCTCGCCAGAAACGTGTGCGTAGGCCAGTAGGCAAGATATTCGATGTGAAATACACGATTACTACCATGACACATCATCCCAGTCAAATAATATGGAGGCTATTAGTCGTAATGGAACAGTTGAATGCTACTTTTTACCTCAAAAACCTACAATGAATGGTGAAATGTTCCTGAGACTACTTATAAGAAGTTAGCTATACACAATCCACAGGGGTGATATTTTCCTGCACAATGAAGCCCATGCCACCGGACGGGACAGGTGCAAGGTTGTCTGGTCGAGCAAAATATTCAGATGTTTGAATGACCAGAGAATAGCACGAATTTTAATCCCATAGAAAACTTGTGGTCAGTTATCAAGCCGAGAGTGTCAGAAAAAAAAACATCAAGCTTGAAGTCATTAGAGCAGGTCATCAATGAAGTGTAGGTCAAAGAAAGTGTAAGAAAAGCCCCCATCAAGCTTAAAGTCATTAGAGCAGGCCATCAAGGAAGTGTAGGTCAAAGAATTATCAAAAGAGAATCATCAAGAACTCACCGCTAGAGTGGCAAGGAGGTGGCAGGCGGTGATCGACAACAATGGCGGTAATTGTAAGTACTAAATAGTGTTCTTCTTGTCAAATATTATTAACAATGTTGAAGAACCTAAACAAACTACTAAACCGGTATTCTTTTGCCTTATTTTTGCAATACCTTCCCTTCCTGTTAAAAGTTTGAAAATACCCCAGGTAATCCTAAACTTATGCAAATGACTGTACAATATTGCTACGCTCCAATATTGCTACGTTAGAATATTGCTATGCTACAACATTGTCACAACATTGTGTAAGCTATCTCACTGCCTTAATGTCCTGCAATATCCTGCCTGTCCCCTGCCACTGTTCTCCTCTTCTCACCAACGAGGGTTGCGACCACTCCGAGGCAAAGCGGTTGCTGCTTTTACGAGAATAACGTTATTCCATTACCAGGCGTGATTTATTGCACCCTGGGCTTGACCCATAGTGCAGCAATACACTTGGGGATGTCTGAAAACTCCGGCGAGCAAACGAATTAATAATAAATGATGGTAGAGGGTTAGACTCGGCACTGAGGAGCAAATGCACTTCAATTGATGGCCTGGTTACCGTGCGGCATAATGTGTTGCTAGAGTAGTATCGGATTGGATACACGTTGCCAGCTTCGGAACTACTGAACGGCAATCGATGATAAATAAGTTTGCTTCGTGGGTTTTGCTAACAATAAATATAAAAAAGATGGTCTTGCAAATATAACAATTAAAATATGCAAAAGTCTATGACGTATTTATTAATTTATCAAAGATCTACTTTGCAATTAACTCACGCCGCATATATGACCTAATAGAGAGAAGCATTTAAATTGGAAACGTATATGAAAGAGAAGCCTTTTAACTCATAATTTCGTTGCTAGAGATTGTTTTCAACCACAATTGTTCGACCGAATATGCTGAATATTCTAAAGATTGATCAAAATTAACTTGATGGCGCTCTACCGCAAAAAACGTCGTCGAATATTAGAAATGAAAGTTTTGATTACTCCCTAATGTGGTTCCACAACTCCAATGTTCAGCTGCTATGTAGTGTCCTGGCTCGTTGCATCTAAACTACGGTCATGACCACACGATTGTCCGACCACCTCAATAGTTTCCCAGGAAATTTGTCAGGATTATTTGATTGAATTCCGATGGAAACAGGTTTGTGCAATTACATTATTATATTGCCAGGTTACTTTATGAACAAGCAACATAAAAAAATGCCCCTTTTCTGTTTCACATTTATAGATCATATTAAAAACATGCTTGCGTCCTGCACTCCTAACCAGGCTGATCCATGCCTCTTGTACAATGCTTTCCAAATGGTAGGGCAGAACAACAATCGTGTTGTCCTTTTTGGAATAAATATTCCATTTTTTGCTTTAGAGTATTTTATTTTAGGATGTTTCTCATTGTCAGTAAACGCGTATAGTAATATATTTCATTTTATGGTTTATTTTTCATTCATGCATAGACAATGCGACGTTTAGACAGCATTATGCATGTGCCCAGGCAATTAAACACGTTTCATTAGTTGGCTGGAATGCCATTGACGGGCTAATTGGACGGTATGCGTTTACTTAGATAACATCAACAAGGAATTATTAGATAGACGTAAAACTGTAATGACCCTGGAAGAGAAACAATCAGTTAGAAATAATGCGGAATCTACTAGTGGTCTAAGGCAGGGAAAACTGGTTGAAGTTGAAATGGGCCTCTTATACTTTATAGTTTGACAAACAAATGTTTTACAATTCTTCACCTATCATTACCTGGGCTGTTCGAATGTTGGAGGAACGCTAAAAATTTTGCGTGGGATTTTAATATTTTTCCGTCAGGTTAGCATTTTTTGAATGTAATATGGCTGAAACAGCTTCATTATCCGCTGTGTGAATGAGAGACTGCCAGTAGTAATAAACAGCTCCCTTCTTCGCTCTGTGAAAAGAGACTGCCAGTATTATTAAACAGCTCCCTATCCGATATGTGAATAAAAGACTGCAAGTTTTATATAATTACTCCGTAAAACTCTTGATAAGCGAGGCATCTTCTGATGATGCGAATAGATTCCCTCCAAACTCATTTGGAGGAGTGGGGACTCTCTTACATGCATAACCAGGAGCAGCGTTGATAAGCAAGTTTTAGCTGCTGCTGCAACCGCGCAGTTGTACTCTCTGCTCCACTTCTGGTCAGACATCCTCTCAGACCACTGCCTACTCGCTACTGAGATGCATAACCCGCGTAGACGACTAAAAATCGTCCAACTAAATAAACATCAACCTAAAGGAATTTAAACTTTTTAGCCTCACCCTTGTTTATCGCCAAATCCATCGGAATCAACAATATATTGGATCAACTTAATCAAGCTCAACCTATTAAATCTCATTTTTTTAAGCTCAATCTTTTTTTTTGTGACGTAAACTTTTTAACTTCAATCCTATATAACGTCAACTTTTTAGGCTATATCCTATGTGACTTCAACTTTTTAAAGTTCAATCCTATATAACTTCAACTTTTTCTAGGCTCAATCTGATATAACGTCAATTTTTCAAGACCCATCTTAAATAACGTCAACTTTAAATAACACCAACCTGTAAGAACGTAAACTTTTTTAAGCTCCATCCCAAATAACGTCTACCTTAATTAGCACCATTGTTAAAGGACGTCAACTTTTCCTCCGCTTTCGTCACGCAATTGAGCCGTCTGTAATCGATTATTGCTCCATAGCCTCTGGTGCCCATCCATTTCACTCACTGCAGGCATCACACTAACCTAACCTTACCTAACCTAAACTAGCCTAGCCTAACACCACATGCTTAGCTAGCAAGAAAATAAAAACGCCTGCGGTGAGTCAAATGGATAGGCACCAGAGGCTATGGAGCAGACATAAAAATGACGTTCATTTAGGTTGGTGTTGTTTAAGGTGGACGTTATATAAGATGGAAGTTAGAAAAATTGACGTTCTTCTTGGTTGGTGTGTTCCAAGGTGGACAATATAGGATGCAGCATAGAAAATGGACGTTATATAGGATTGAGCTTAAATAAGTTGACATTATATAGGATTGAAAGTAAAAAAAATTGACGTTATATGGGATTAAGCTTAACAAAATAGACGTTATTTAGGATGGATGTTAAATTGTTTGATACAGAATAAATTGAGATTATCTAATTTGATGCAGTACCCGGTTGATTGGGGGAAAATTTACGATAAATGGGATTGACTTTATTATTTTTGACGCTATTCGGAGATGGTCTTAATTGGTTTGATCTTAATAGGTTGATCTTCTCTTGCCACCCCAACCGGCGCAAGGCTATCGCACAATCTTCGATCGCTAGTGTGACCTCCAAAAGCTCCACGGTATTACGAAGAGAGCGCTTAATGATGTGGGGGGCCGGGCTGGAAGGCTGGAAGAGAGGTAAGGCAGCCTCACGAGCGCCCAGAGTAGCCTAGCGTATTGCCTGCTTAATTGTCCGCATCCATCAGTGGGCGACACCACTCCTCTAATGCCAGCACGGGCTCCATCGCCACTCCCCTGCTGCCAGCGTCCTTCAGATTTTGTCGCAACATTGCGAGCACCAGCACTATTCCAAGAATCCCCGCTTCCTCCAAAGGGCTGTTCCGCAGAGCGAATATCATCAACTTTCCCCGACAGCTCTAGTCCTCTACGGGACGCAACAGCAGTGCGGGCGTCACGACATCTCCTCGACACACCGTGTAATCTAAGTGGCTCCACTTGAGGCAAGCCCCACCACCACTGCCAGCGTCTTCTATTAGAGGACACACTATTGCGGGCGCTATCACCACTCCCAACATCCCTCATCATCCAGGGGTGCAAGAGCAGCCAGGGTGCAAGAGCAGCCAGGGGTGCAAGAGCAGCCAGGGGTGCAAGAGCAGCCAGGGTGCAAGAGCAGCCAGGGGTGCAAGAGCAGCCAGGGGTGCAAGAGCAGCCAGGAGTGCAAGAGCAGCAAGGGGTGCATGAGCAGCCAGGATGCAAGAGCAGCCAGGGTGCAAGAGCCGTCAGGGGTGCAAGAGCAGCCAGCAGTGCAAGAGCAGCCAGGGGTGCAAGAGCAGCCAGGGTGCAAGAACAGCCAGTGTGCAAGAGCAGCCAGGGTGCAAGAGCAGCCAGAGTGCAAGAGCAGCCAGGGTGCAAGAGCAGCCGGGGGGCAAGAGCAGCCAGGGTGCAAGAGCAGCCAGGGTTACAAAAGCAGCTAAGGTGCATGAGCAGCCAGGGGTGCAGGAGCAGTCAGGGTGCAAGAGCAGCCAGGGGTGCAGAAGCAGCCGGGGCGCAAGAGCAGCCAGGGGTGCAGGAGCAGCCAGGGTGCAAGAGCAGCCAGGGGTGCAGGAGCAGCCAGGGTGCAAGAGCAGCCAGGGGTGCAAGAGCAGCCAGGGTGCACGAGCAGCCAAGGGTGCAGGAACAGCCAGGGTGCAAGAGCAGCCAGGGGTGCAATAGCAGCCAGGGGTGCAAGAGCAGCAGGGAGCAAGAGCCGCCAGGGGTGCAAGAGCAGCCAGGGTGCAGGAGCAGCCAGGAGTGCAAGAGCAGCCAGTGAGAGCAGCCAGGGTGCAGGAGTAGCCAGGGGTGCAAGAGCAGCCAGGGTGCAAGAGCAGCCAGAATGCACGAGCAGCCAGGAGTGCAGGAGCAGCCAGGGTGTAGGAGCAGCCAGGGTGCAAGAGCAGCCAGGGCGCAGGAGCAGCCAGGGGTGCAAGAACAGCCAGGGTGCCAGAGCAGCCAGGGTGCATGAGCAGCCAGGGCGCAGGAGCAGCCAGGGGTGCATGAGCAGCCAGGGTGCAAGAGCAGCCAGGGTGCAAGAGCAGCCAGGGTGCAAGAGCAGCCAAGGTGCATGAGCAGCCAGGGTGCAAGAGCAGCCAGAGTGCAAGAGCAGCCAGGGTGCAAGAGCAGCCAAGGTGCATGACCAGCCAGGGTGCAAGAGCAGCCAGGGGTGCAAGAGCAGCCAGGGTACAAGAGCAGCCAGGATGCAAGAGCAGCCAGGGTGCAAGAGCAGCCAGGGTGCAGGAGCAGCCAGGGTGCAAGAGCAGCCAGGGTGCAAGAGCAGCCAGGGTGCAAGAGCAGCCAGGGTGCAAGAGCAGCTAGGGTGCAAGAGCAGCCAGGGTTTTAGTACCGCTCTCGTAGGATCCACATCATCCGGGGACACCACAGCAGTGCGGGGGGAGATCATAATTCCTCGAAAATCTGCATCTTCAGGAGCAACAAAGCTGTGTGGCGTCGAGACCACTCCCCGACTGCCCGCGCCATCACCCCTCCACGACTGTCCACGTACTACTACAGGGAGCTTCAGATCAGTGTTGGTGCCATCACCATTCCTTCACTGCCTGCGTCATCGTATGGTTACCCTAGTAATATGGAGGTCATCATCCCTTCTGCACTGCCCACGTCCTGCAGCGTGCATGGTTATAACAGCTGTGTGGGCGCCATCATCACTCCCCGATAATCTAAATCATCCAGGGGGCGGCAGAGCAGTGTGGGTGCCATCACCGTCCCATAACTGACTGTGTTTTCCAGAGGGTGCAATGACAGCAGTGCGCCTCTCATCACCGGACCGCAGAGGCCCCGAGGGAGGGGATAAAACAGCGCGATGAAAGGCTTACAGGTCGGGATGCGCGGGGACGGATGATTGTTTTCAGCTATTCAACGCTCAAAAATGAAGCAAAAAAAAGAATTTGTCCCGCCGTTGAACTCGTGTGGTGTGTGGGCCAGCACTCAGTGCCTTTTCAATATTGGTTTGTCAATAACATTTATTTATCACGATATATATCAATATTATAAGGATTACAGATTACCAACAAAAACCTCCTAGTTCAGAATTGGCGGTTGAGTGTCATGTAACTCAGTGCTATTGAAATATCATCAAAGTACCTGATTAGGTTAATATCGGACCATTGCAGCTGCTTTGAAAGGGCAAACAGGAGCTGCATTATATTTATCTCATTACTGTCATTCAGCTTGAATCACTTTTTATAAAACCTCCCGTGGTATTCATTCTGCCATGTCGTGAAGGCACAAAAAACTCTTCAGTAGGTCATGGGAAAATTTTGCGAAAATAATTCCCTTATGTTCACTCCATTGATGTATGCAGGCGGCAGGAGCAGGAGTCGGTCTCGCTGCTGGCATATTAAGGACCAGGGTGTCGTCCTGGTGTAGGTCTGCTTTGAATAACTTTTCAGTTGATAGCAATTATTATCTGCAAAGCATAAGATAGAAGAGACTAGTGTGTTCCTTCTGCGCATCTGCAGGGATGTTTATGTTAAAAATCTACAATTAAATAACATGGGATGGAGTTGTAGCAATTCCGAAGAACATCTGTTGGAGCGATGACTTTTTTTTCAATAAACAAGTTTGTATTGGTAACGGCTGCTATCCAAGTTGCTTGCAAACATATGCAATTGGATTTCATTTTAATTGACTTCTAAATGTGTCTAATTTGGAAGAAGTATCATAACATTGCATATCAATATGGCATAGCTAGCTTAAAACAGAAAACAAACCATACCAAGTTTGAACTATTCGTGGGACACCGTCTGTCGAATCACACATCGGATCAGAAGAGCGTTAAACATCGAATCGTCCAATGTTGTTTGAAGTTGAACCAGAATCCGTTGCTCCCGGGTTATCCATTGCAATTCAATTACCAGCGAATGAGCAGCATTGCAACAGCGAGGTTTGTCATCCGGATCCGAGGCATTAAGCGACGCGTTTGAGCAGACACAGAACACGGCAAGCTGAGTAGCATATATTTTGGAGCTATTGCAGTGACCAGATAAGATACTTCGTTGGAACATTGCATCTTTTATGAAGGTTGGTAATTGCATTTTGCTAATATATTTTAATTAACCAGAGGTGACAACCTAGATAATCCTCTCAGTGGATATTTCGATTAAAATTACTCCAAATATTGACTTTCAGATCATTCTAATAGACTAAATCATAGTAAAAGTACACAAGCGATCGTATGACGGTTACTAATCAGCCTAGGAATATTGCTAAACTATATCAATGCGTCAGGTGTTTGATGACTGATTCAGTGATCACAATTTATTCGAATAAACTAAAAATAGATAAAAAGTTCATTGGATCATGAGTGAATTTAATATGAGTGTTCTAACATCGACCGACCTCGTAAACTTGTACTAGCATTGAATAAAACAATAACGGGGCTGCACCTAAAAGATAATGGATGATTAAAAAAATAACGTGGCTGCAACTGAAAGATATTGGATGATAAAACAATAACGGGACTGCAACTGGAAGATATTGGATGATAAAACAATAACGGGGCGGCAACTAAAAGGTATTGGATGTTATGAGAAAAAACTCTTTATTTACCTCTGCGATTCGAGGATTTGCTGCGTTTCCTAACAATATCAACTTAGTGCTAAATTACATAACAATGGTGTCCTGAATGATCAATTTATTAAATAGGAACACATCTTTTCACGTTATCTGAATATTAACGACGTCCTACGCAAGTAAAACAATTTCCCTTCCAATGCGGGTAAAAAATGGTTTAATAGTTAGATACTGGCCAAGGTAAGTCTTCTTCAATAATTTCTATGATATCACGAAGAATCTTGCTCAGTTCTAACTTCTTATCTCTGTCTCATCTTGTAATCTCAACATGAGATTGACTCCTGATTAAGATAATATTTTTTGTGTTCACGATGGCTTTTCCCGGCGGTCATGTCACCCCACTGCTAAATTAGTCAGCAACAACTCGAGTGTAGTTGTTACTGACGAATTTAATGGGAGCAGTGCGTTTCTTTGCTTCACAATCCATTGGTTTAGGATGAACGTAGAAAATCTGCTGTGTGTGTTTTGTTTCACACATATGTAATAAATACTCGTGGAAATAGCAGTATTGCCTTGGACGGTGCATCTGTGTTAATTTTCCACGAACAATATTTGACATAGTATTCCAGAGCACTAAATGTTAACGATGATAGTATCTTGGAAGTATGCACGAATACTCTTGGTTTCGTGAACAGGTACTGCAGTCAAACTTTCAAGTTGACTGTCGTTGTTATAGGTATCATATTCGACAATTTGATATATAAATATTCCTGAAACGTCAAAACGGGAGTCCTATTATTGAGAAAACTCACTCTTTTGAGGTTCAAATTGCCACCCCTGTTTTCCGTGTCTCCTCATACCCAAAAAATTAAATTTATAGACGCATTCCATGCTTTTTAAAATAAAGTTTCCGGGAATCCGACGCTATTTCTGAGAAAAGTGTCCACAAAACGTCGCCTGCAGGAGAACGTTCTTTGGCTGGCCTAAAAGATTCTGCTTCATATGTAAATTAGATATTATTTAGTGCTAAGGAGACGCAGGGTCAAAGGAAAAAATCTGAACCGCGAAAAGGGATTGTGGAGAGAATTGAAACGTTGGAGAGTATGGGAGGAAAGCAGGCCGAAGAACGTATCTCTGTTATATACCGCATCGATTTGGGGATGGAAAATGAGAGATAAGCCTTGCATGGGGACGAATTGCGATGGAATCAAAAATTAACAACTTGTCTGGGTTTCTTTACTGATTAAAATGCCGAGCTGAAACCCGCTTCTGATTGAAACGGACACTAAACGAATAATCACGGGAAAACTTTGTTGGGGATGTAAGGAACGGAGTATACTTTGAAATTGTTAAGTACTGACAAATGGAAATGAGATGACGGGTGCTGGCATACAAAGAGGAGGCTTGGATTGAATTGAAATGTGAATAATAACTGATAAAATGAGCTCGATTCATTATCACACGAAACTTGTGTAGGACCTCAGTCGGCAATAAACGAAGAGAATTAGATGAATTTCTGAACAAGGTGAAAAGCAAGGTTATGTAATTGAACCGCCAACAATATTTGGGAGTAACTGCATGAGTAGGATAACTTTATTGCTGTTCATTTATCCATTTTGGACGGAACATATAACAAAAAGGAAGGTATCTACGTCATACAAATTTATTATGCAAAAAAATTCGAGATTTTTAGAAGAGTAAACTTTCTTCGCCATACTATGAATCTCATTTCGGTTTGGCACAGTTGTTTGCCTTGTAAGTTACCCGAGGGCAAAAAATTTAGGTTTATGCCCAAGAAACAGCAGGGAAACGGTCACCAATTGCTGGCATGAGTTATACAGATACCGACACTAGGCCGCATCCCCCAGAAAGGGAGATGGCCGACGGCAGAGCGCATCTCACACCCTAATACGCTCACAATCACACAACTTAGCCCTTTTGTGCTAAAGGGTCCGGCCGGCAACCCCGCAACACAAACTCTGGGCAACGAGAGCGGCCCGAGGATCCGTTGTCAACAGCATGGCCCGACAGTTTTCACTGGTTTACCCCCGCCGCGTTATAATGGCCGGGCCCCCCCCCCCACGACTATCCCGACAACGGGTTGCCAAGAGCGGAAAAGCTCATCAGAGCAGCGTCAAAATCAACTATTCAAAACCATTCTCCACTCACGCCTGTTCACTGCACGCTCTCTCGCCACCTCCACATTCATGTCTCTCCTTCCCAATGCCTGCTTCACACCATCCATCCACCCAAGCTTCGGTCTACCGCTAGGCCTGCGACCACTCGCCTCCGCATTCATCACCCTTTTTACCAATCTCCCTTCATCCATCCTCTCCATGTGCCCGAACCATCTCATAATACGCGAATCCACTCTGTCCTCCAGCTTCTTCACCATCCTTGTTCCAATTCGAACCACGTCGTTGGTGATCCGGTCTTTCAGGGTTAATCCAGCCAATCTTCTCAAACATTTCATCTCGAAAACATTCAACCTTCTTTTCTCCTCTGCTCTCACCCTCCAAGTTGCTTCCAACCCAACATCATACAGCTCATTACACTCTTCAGTGCACCCAACCCTTTACACCACTCCTTCACTCGGACCTTCACTTCAGTTTCCAATAGTTCAGTTATCTCCACATGGGAGCCCAGATACTTAAAACACTGAACTTCTTCCATGAGCTCTCCATTTAGCGAACATTAATTTCGGTTGCATCGACAGTCCTCGAGCATCTCATTACATTACTTCTACCCACGTTCACTCGAAGCTGAATCGGCAAAGAGGGCCGTATAATCAGCAAATAGCAACTGGCTCAACTGCCAACTCCGCCCATTCGCTTCCAACAGTTCCAAGCCACGACCCAGCACACTCGCGTTCACCTACCTGACCACTCCATCCATATAGAGGTTGAACAGCCAGGGAGACATCCCACAGCCTTGTCTCAGTCCCACTTTCACTCTGAACCTATCACTCATCTCGCTTCCCACTCTGACATATGCTATGCTACCAACATAGAAACTCTGCACCGCTTTCAATAGATGTCCGCTCACTCCATACGAACGCAACACCCTCTACAGTGCTTTCCTGGCAATCCTGTCGTATGCCTTCTCCAGATCCATGTAGGCCCAGAACACATCCTTTCATTTTGCAAGTACTTCTCACGGACCTGTCCCACTGCAACTTTTGATCGCACACCCTATACCACTCCTGAAGGCACACTGTACCTCTTCAATTACGCAGTCCGTACAGTCTCTAATCCTTTTGATCAGCACTCTCCCGCACAACTTACCAACCACATATGAGTTAAATCCTTTAAATTCTTGAGTTAAATCTTTTAAATCCTTGAGTTAAATCCTTTATATCCTTCATCCGCAAATGATGTTAAGAGCAGCGTGACTTCTATCCGCTGATTGCGATGTTCCATTAGCTACTGTTTAGTGAGATTGTTGCTTCTGCTGCTCTGTGATGGTTGATCGGTGCTACTTGTTGCTATTGCCATCTGTGTTAGATCTACTCAGCAAATACATCAACGAAATGATTATACAATTTGTACGTCCTTTCGAATATTTTAATTGATAGTAACTTAAGTCGAACAGGCTGTTATTTTGCAGCCTCCCAGAGGATAGTGCCGACTAAAATGTGTTAATGTGAACTTACGAATGAAAGATGATGTAATGCAAACAGTAAACATTCACACCTCAATAGTGATTTTTTGAGTAAAGGATTCAACTTGACTCTAAATTATATTTTTGGATGTGCTCGTATGTCTTTATTCTACAAACGGTCCACTGATTTTGTGTTCAGTGTATCAACAAAACTGAAAGACTCGGGGTCCCTCGTTTGATAACATTTGATTCTCGCTGACTCGCTAGAAACTTCTCTGATATCCGTTCATTTGGTCGCACTACCAGCAATTAAGCTCGGGTGTGTCACAATCAATAACGGGTCATCATTTAAAACAGCATTGATGCTGGGCTGCGGACCCTTAGACAAAGGTACCGAATTAAATCTGAATAAACAAGGTTAAAATGTAATGGGTTAAGGATTCAAAATTACAACACGTATGTTTTTTTCGAAAATTCGTTCATGTTTTCAATATAATAGGAACACAATTAAGAACTTACCAAAAGCTAATGATGTTACGGATTAGAGAATGTTGATGGTATCGTTCTGTTCTGTTATGTTACTGATCTTATTCAGACCCTATGGCTCCGGTTTTGAGAAATTATAATTGCAACGAAGGTGCAATAATTGTTTTACTCGGACACTTATAATATGTTGAAACAATAGTTTACTGTACCTACCGTGAATCAGTTCATCGTATCTCAGCAGGATAGAGGGATGGTAAGTGCAGTTTCCGTCATTCATTTTCAGTTACCGGTAAATGCAGTTTCCGTCATTGAGTTTCCTCATTATTAATCTGTATTCACAAATAATTATCCCTGCCCTCTAACAGTTCCGTCCAACATTCAAAATAGCCTCTGCTCTTTCACTTATATTCTACGAGGTTTGAAAACGGATCTTATTTCGCAGATGTTTCACACAATGAATTTCCCGAATTATGACTTATTTTAATAGTTATTGTTGTGAGTCCACAATTAATGTAATAACATTTCCTAAGCTGATTTCGTAGCATTTACTATTGTCAATTTATAGCATTAGTATAGCAGCTATGCTCACTTCTTCTCTAACATTTATTTTCCAACTATATGAGCTGTAGCTCTGTGCCTCTCTTAGACAATTCTTTCCAATTTGAAAAAAAATGTCGATCGAACAATTTGAGCACCCCAACATTCATCGCAAAAATGTAGCCTAATTATAAAATTCGACATTGGTTGACGATGATAAGCCTGAACACTTAAGTGTGCAGTGATAATTTTGAAATCAATTTACCGTAGTGCAGAGAAAATATGAGACACAATAAGATAATTTAAAAAAATCGATGCTACCGTACCTCCATGAACTTTTGTTTGATTAATTGCAGCGAATCAGATTCTATCATGTATTGTCAAGAACTCGTATAATGTTCCCTCTCGTCCATGCGTCATGAGTTCTGTGTGTCAACAGGAGTGAAAGAACGTTAACTGGTCGGACTTTGATACTGATACATGGTTTTGTCATCAGCTGTTTATCATCGAATAATCCCATCACCTTTCCCCAATATCCTTTCATTATTGTTAGAATCCCGCTCATTTGGTTTTAGAAGCAACCACTGGGGCTGGAGTAACATGATCAAATATCGGCTCTTGGATATACGGAATTTGTATCAAGCAGCCCATGTTTAGGCTAGGGAACAGAATAAATTATGAGTTAGAGTTAGATATAATAGACAAGGATAGCAACTGCTCGTGTTCAATCCTTATTATTAAGAGGTACAAAACTACAACACATATTCTATGTAACATTAGGTTGCTCGTTCTTTTTGGTTATTCAACTTGATTGGAACTGAAATTTTTTGTTGGTAAATATCTTCATACTAAAGTGTAATGGTGTGATAGTGTTATGAACAAAACCATCCTGATATATTGATCATCGTCTCATTGCAATATTTTCTTCACGATATTCGTATAACGATCACTAAAAGTTAGATGTACTTAATTTATCTATTGAGGGTATTTTTCATTTTCCTATTAGGAAGTAGGTGGACTTTTGCTTGACAGTCACGTATGATCTTCGGGAAATGATGCTGAGGTTTAACTCCTTATTAAACTCATTGACATTTTTTTTTAGGCATATAATACAGTCAATTGGGCTTAATTGGTCAGCAACGAAATGCAGCCTAATTCAAATGTAACAAATGAGAGCGTCAAGCTTTTATTGACAGCTACCAAAATTTTGTACCATATAATTGCTGATGCTCAAATTTGATCATTTCAAAAAATCCAGGAACTGTATTATCGTTTGCTCAGCTTTCAAAACAACAGGCGTTGGCTGTTTCATTTGTTATGATTATCATCTTTGCCAGAACATATCTTCTAAAACAGATTTCATGTACGGCGATCTTGATAGTAATTCGACCATGATTTTTTGTTGGTGACGAACAATAATCCCCGGTAGGGTTCTCAGTATCAGCTGATATTGAGAACCCTACCTCATCAGATGAAATCAAAAATCGACACTAACTGGTTAGGTTTGCGGTGTTATCCATAGATCAGAAACTACCAACTCGTCCCAAGAGATAGTTAGACGATTACAAGAGAAAACAGCATCCGCTGAAAAAAATATAATTGTAAACTTTAGCTTATAAATAATGTTTTGAGCAATGGACTGTGAAAATTCAATATCGACATAATTTGGTGTTTGTTTCATCGCTATAAAAGTATCGACTACAAATTGTCTTCTCAATATTCAACACTCACATTTTTTGTTGATGCATGAATTGTTTAATTTAAACGGAGTTTGACCAACAAAATAGATTGTATGTATATGTTTTCAATTAGAATTTGAAAAAGATTCAACATAACATCTACGTATGAACTCTTTGTCCAACAGTATTGGCTGCCCTCTGAATGGTCATCCTGCCAATCATATTATTTTATTATAATTAATCATATCCAGTCCATAGGGCAATCATATCTAGTTCATATGACGGGAATGCATGGATGGTAAAATTAAAATGATGCTAAAACATGTTTACACATCGTAGACTACATAAGTCAAATGAAATAAGTAGTCATCCTGTTAACACTAATTTAAATACTGGTAGCAATGACCGTAGATTTGTTGATGACAGATCATGTGCATGAATACGAAATGAGATACTCATATTTCTTACCTCACTGAATAACAGGTTTATTAGTGAAGGCACTGTTGGGCGAGCTTCACCAGTCTATCGGGATAGAGTTATTGACCTGTGATCGCGGAAGCCAAGGTGATGTAAATATTAGAAACTTTTTGCTTTCCCGGCACAGTTTCCAATTATGAACTTTTTAATTCTTTTTTAAAGAATAAGGAAAAGCCTGCACCAGTTGCCCAGGCCACCGAGATGCCTTTCTCGATGACATATACGCATGTTACAGATACAGAAAGATACACTAAGTCAAATCCACCAGATGGGTATGACCGACGGCGAAACACTCGTCACGACAGACGGCAAGACAATAATACAAAACCAAATAGAGCATTTTATCGGTAAAGGGTCCGCGTTTTGACTCCAATTATAGAACCTTCATAAACTTCAACTTTCCTATACATTAACTTTAAGAACAAAATACAAAAATATGATCTTTTCGTTATATAACACCAAGAATAACATTGCATGCGTATCGTCAACACGATTTATATAATTCATTGTATTAATGGTGGACGGGACTATCGATGAATATCATTGTTTTGATTCCTTGTCCTAACAAATTTTTCTGCTCGAATTTGTGACAGCCCGTATTTCATTATTAATATCGTCTGAACTTTGCTAAAGTGAAGTTGAAAGAGCGAAAGTCCATCGCCAGTCTCGCTGGTGGTGGATGGTTGGAAGGACGAGAGTCCGTCGCCGGTCTCGCTGGTGGTGGATGGTTGGAAGGACGAGAGTCCGTCGCCGGTCTTGCTGGTGGTGGATGGTTAGAAGGACGAGAGTCCAGCGCCAGTCTCGCCGGTGGTGAATGGTTGGAAGGACGAGAGTCCATCGCCAGTCTCGCCGGTGGTGGATGGTTGGAAGGACGAGAGTCCAGTGCCAGTCTCGCCGGTGGTGGATGGTTGGATGGACGAGAGTCCAGTGCCAGTCTCGCCGGTGCTGGATGATTGGAAGGACGAGAGTCCAGCGCCAGTCTCGCCGGTGGTGAATGGTTGGAAGGACGAGAGTCCAGCGC
>SDVV010010501.1:0-16227 GCA_016164225.1 Gammarus roeselii
CTTGGAGACTGACCAAGGGATGGCAACTAATTTATTAATTTCTATAGGGATCTATGCTACCATATCATATGCTACCATATCATATCAAGAAAAAATGTCAAATGAAGTAGCCTGTCTACGGGTAGGTACTGGGTATCAATTTACTGCTTCCTGGAGAACAGACCTAATTTGAATGAAATCAAAATAGAGTTTTAAGCAAGAGCTTGCTCATTTTGTGGTAGGTTACTGCCTCTAGTATGGAATAGGCAAGGACATGTCTAGGGTGGTAGGCGCATTAGAAATATGATGAAAGATATAATGAAAGCATAAAAAAGTTATGTTTTTATAACAATCCTATCATAGAATAATTGAAACCCCGCACCACACATATTCTGGTGCGGGGTTTCTGGAAATTCTGGAAATTCTGGCCACGAGCTAGTAAGGAGATATAATACTCACCGAAAGTTATATCAGCTTCAGCAGTCCAGGATATAGAAGAGTGAGAGAGCTTGATGTTTAGGACCGCATATTCTTACACCACTCATCAGTTTCACTTTTCTTTTGAATAATAAATAATGTATTGGAGCAGTGGATAGATAAACTACATTTTCTTTGAATATTTTTAAATTTATGGATTCTGAAATGTCTGTGGAAAAAATTCAATAAGATTATTAGGCAATACCAATCGTATTACTAGAGTTGCTGGTTCACCTGTTTGTTAGTAGACAAGCATCGTTTGCTGTCACATGCATGAGTGAGGTTCTCTGCATACACAACCTCAACCTTTTCTAAACAAATTGGAAAGTACGAGAGAGAAGAATCGTCAAACGAGAGGAAACAATTTCTTTCTGACAACACAGAGAAGGAAATTAATTGAATAATTTTATTTTCTCCTTTGCAGAAAAGCAGAATAAATGATCGGATGAAGGAAAGAAACAAATTTGTACATTTCTTCCTCGTCACTGAAAGACGAGAAGAGATCTAGATAAGAAACTATTTATTATTGAAACAGTCGAGCGTATACCAAATTGGTAGCAATAAATTTTTTTGAGACGTCAAACCCTAATATTAAGTATGTTGTGCCCCCAGCTTGCTGCTCTGATCAACTGGCTCCACGCCCAATTGGGCCAACACCCATCAACCGTCCACGTCCTCGGCCATTCGCTGGGCGCTCACTGCGCTGGTGAGTTGGGTCCACCGGGCACCAGTAGGGTCCACTAGACACCAGATGGGCCATTGGGCACCCGTGATATCCATTAGGCCCAGTGGAGTTTACTGGGAACCAGTGATGTCCATTGCGCACCAATGAGGTACACTGGTGCCCAAAAAATTGGGTAAACTACACACCAGCAAAGACAAGCGGCGGGTATTTATGTCTTCTTCGTAGAACATCCACTGTTCGTGATTTTTTCTTTAGATGGATCCCGAAGGCCCCAGGAAGATGCCTCCACCATCTATTTCCTAAGGCCCCCAAAGATTAGGGAGACCCCTGGCCCCAACACTCGCTAGAAGTTGGGGCATCCAACCTCACTACGGTTATCGGCCGCCCAGAGGCGGCAGATAACCGTCGACTGATGTCGTGGATCAGGAGGCTGCTTGTTTTGCCGATAACGCCGGTCGTCTCAACAGCCAAGGGCTCAAAAAAGTAGCGGTCACAAATAGATTGGTACTTATTTCTTTTTTGTTCCCTGCCCCGCCGACCTTTAAAGAAGTGCCAGGCTAGTGCCTCGTCGCGAAGGTATCCACGTAGGTGCAATCCCAACAAAGGTTTTTCCCACTAAAGAAGGAAAAAACTGTAACGCAGTCAGGCCGCTTACCATCGCCTCGATCAGTGCCGGGCTCACAAATCGTACCAAGGCCGACTTTGCTTAGCGCTCGTTGAATTATGTCATTCAGAGCCGAATGTCTAGGATGACGACCTTCACTGTAAAGGCACAAGAGCGCGTGAGTGCCGGACTCATCCATACGCTGACACCGCAGCGGCAGAGCTGCGGATAACACACCGGCGTACCCACTCTGAGTGCAAGAGCAATTCGAAGCAAGTCAGGGTCCAATAAAGTACCCAGAGAGGTGGCGAGAATTACTTTCAGCCAAGAACCGCTATCGTGACAAGAAGCAGCCAGGAGACGAGCCTTAGTTTTGGGATCTTGTGCCTCAAGTAACAGTCCGTCCAAAGTTACCCTTACCTCTTCCCTGTCCCATGAATTTTGGATAGTGCAGCAGTCCCCCTCTAGTGCGATCGCTTCATCACCATGCCCAGCTTTCCATGCCAGCTCTGCTTCCGGAAGTTCGTTAGTCTGCGCCGGAACGTTAACGTTTGACAGAAGGGCTCCGACTAAGGGACCGACAGGGTGCAAAGATGAGATGAAGCTGGGCTGGGCGATAACCTGCGCCTTGCGAATGTCTAAACCACCAGAACTGACTGGGAGAGTAGCTTGCTTCCACGAAAATTTTGAAAAAGAAATGTATGTCATCATTTTAAGGTCGTCAACTTTGCCTGCAAGCGCTTCTGGAATAGCTTGGACAGAGATGGGTACGCCGAGAACAGTGCTACGTTCAGCAGGCGCAGTTTTGATGTCAGGGATGGCCTCGCGGAATAGATTTGATCTCCCTGGACGCCATGTCTCAACTGTAAACGTGGATCAACTCGCATTTTTGCGCGTTGACATCCAAGCAAATTTGGTTTAACTTTACTCGCAGGTCACGGAAGCCCGTTAAAACGATATTCGCCCCCCCCCCCGAGCGTGGCGTCATCCAAGTACCAAATGTTCAATTCTGAAACTGCACTTCGCGCAATTTGGTCGACACCGAGTGAAAAGAGAGCGGGCGCCATGGGGTCCCCCTGTTGGATACCAGATGTAGAGTGGATTGTTTCATCGCCCGAAAACAACGAAGAATGCTCCGAATATGCTTGCCAAGAGAGTCGGTACACACTGGGAGTTGCCTCACGGGCAGTTTGCAAAAAGACATCGCGCCGGATGCAATTGAACGCGTTCATCAAATCCAATATAAGAACGACGCGATCTGGTGGGGTATTAGCGATGTAACGGCGCGTGACATGCACAGCCGCTTCGCAGCCTCCTTTGATGGCCAACCTTAGTTGAACCGGACGCAATTGAATGCCCAAACAATTAGCTAACGGGGCACAACCAACCTTTGTGGCTAATCGCCGGAGGGTGTTGCCGACGGCAATGGGTCGGATACCGCCGTGTTTCTTCAAAAAGGCGCAAAGTGAGGCACCATAAAAAAACTTTCTGGCAAAAGGAGGTATTTCCCCCTGAAGTGTCATGTTGACAAATTCTGTGAGAGTTGAGGCAAGATGAACTCCGGCACCGCCAGCGTTTTTCTTCAGGAGTGACTCAAGGTGACTGAGTCTGAGGCTATCCGGACCGGCACCGGAACCACGTGGAAAAGTCTTCATTGCCTTCATAACCTCGTCGACGGTGGCGATAACCGGAGATACAAGATCATCGTCTGAAGGTGCTGGAAGCGAGATACCCACCGGGCTGTCCGGATGTTTATCGCTCAAATCTGGCAAAGTTTCTGGGCAGAATGGGGCTAGTGACTCGCTAGAAGAAGCTACCCGGACGGACCCTCGAAGGTCGACATCGGCAAATTTCGCATTAACTTCAATCTATCGTCTGAGTTATGTCTGACAGTAATAGCGGTGGTTTGATCGACCAGCTCCCAAGAGGGCAATGCTGGCAAATCCCTTCTGTTCATGTATTCCCGCACTTGGAGACGTACACGTGAAGTTAGCGAGGGCTGCTTAGCGTCGGAAAAGTTGATTTTAGGACATCGCAGACCCCAAAAGCTAAATGCTATGAGCCGGGCCCATGCGAGGGGAGTTCGTTCTCGAATGCAGACACTTAGGAGTGAATCAAGTGCTTCTGCTACTAGAATGGTCACTCCTTTCGGGATCTTGTTTAAAACCTTGATGTAGCACTTACATTTGCTAATATAGGTGTCTAAGTCAATAGAACCTTGCTCGCTTGATGATTCTGAAGGTTGGGTCATCGGGGCGCCGCTACAGCACGAGCAATGCCAGAACTCGGCATTTCTGGTTTAGAGAGCGTTTATTTTTAGGCATGAAAAATATTAACATTTGCGGCAGTTGGAACACTAAATAAAGTTTTTCTTTCTGGTATTAGTGTTTCTGCATTCATGACAATAGTTTTGTAATTATCTGGTTCTATTTCGTTAGCTTGCACAATAAATAAATCCGATTGAGCTGAAGTCAAGGCTGTTGGTATAGCAGTATTAGAGGTGCCAATGAGGGTAAGGGCGGACTGAACCGCCCGTAACGGTGCGAAGGAGGCCGCTGCCTTTGCCGCAGTCTCCAAACCGGTAGACAGAGCCCATGAGCGTGATTGGTTCGAGACGGGAGGCAATTCTGTTGCACTGTCGGCTAGGGCGACGTCCCTGTCAGCGCTCCCTCCAGTGCTCTCAACCGAGGCAAGAGAGTCCGCAACGACAGCGCCTGGTGGCGTGATGACGTCTGCATCCCGCCGAAAGCGCACAGGAGAGACTTCAGTTCCCGCACTGGCGACCTCGTGACTCTCCGGTTCAGCTTCGCATAGCTGGTCTGACTGGTTATGGCATGCGCGGCCTGGTCGGCTTGCACAGTTCGAGGAGCAGAAACGAACGCCGCCAGTGACTTTAGCTCTATAACAGCCGCAACTATTAGAATTAAACGTGCCTACTGTGCAACGGCAACAGCGACCCAAATTGTCGGTCATCGCAAGGGAGGCGGCGTAATTTATCAGTGGAATTTAACATCTACGAGATACTGTCGGACTCATTCATCCCAAGCAAAATTAACTTATTCCAATAAAAACGCTATACTGAGAAAGGTTTAAACAACTCAAATTCCTTAAAAACAATCCCCTGCGGTCAGAAATGTGAAGACTGTAATTCAATACTTTTCGAAAAAAATACTACCTAACAATTCTACGATGGGCTAGGGAATTTTATGAGATTATACTAACATGTGGCAGTGAGTGGAATGGAAATTAGTACATGGCTCTCAAAAACGTGATAAGTCATTGATCTAACAGTTACATTAAGCTGAGCGAATTGCTCCTGCGGTTATCCTATAATCATTATCTAGCGCGGAGTAAATAAAAAAAAGGTTTTCCTACCTGTGTTGTCATCAAGAATATTGTTATTTTTCGTTGGCATTTTTTTTTATGGGCAGCTACATGCTAAGACTGCAAAAATTTACACTGCAGATGGCCTCCAAAAGTAACCTAGAAGTAACCGTAAAAAAATATAATCTTGGTTTTGACTGAAAATGGGTGATAGCCGAAAGAGTAAATTAAAATATGACATATACAAATTACGCCAGAAAATAATCATGCGAATACAAGAATGAATGCTAACAAGCGCATAAAAGTACTATATAAAGACATAAATTGTAGTTAGTAGAAAAATAGAAGTAAACTGAAAAATAACCTCCATAAATTGTCCTAAAACAAAATGCCCGAAAAAATAATCGTGAGCGTAGGAACAAAACTAAATTAACAAAATTTGCCTCAGCAGATGGCCTCCAGAAATAACCTAGAAGTAACCGGAAAAAGATGACGGCCATAGGTTTGACGGAATATGGGTAACAGCTGGAAGAGTAAATCAAAATATGACAAATACAAATTACACAAGATACTCATGAGGGCACACGATAAATCATAACAAGCGCATAAAAACTACACAAAGACATGAATTGAAGGCAATGGAAAATAGAAGCAAACTGAAAAAATAACCGTAATAAATTGTCCCAAAGAAAATAATCGTGAAAATAATCGTGAGCCTGTGAATAAAAGTGAATGAACTCATGGAGATAATCTAGAAAGACAAATGTAGCTAGTTGGCAAATAGAAGCAGGCTAAACAAATTAACTATAACATAACATAAGACAAATACACCTTGAAATAGTCGTATGAGCCCAAAGAAGTGAACAACCACACTGTATAATTGAATGAAGAAAGGAGTAACTTGCGGTAAAAATATACTTGGCACAGGGAAATAAACCACCGATAAATGTAAAAAACTAAACAACGTGTAATATACTGAACTGAACAGCAAAAAGTAAATAAAAAAGTAAAGAATATCACCGATGGGAAAACTTGAATGTGTGAACCATCATTATGACCCAAAACAGCAGCTGCAATGAACGTGTGCCCCGCTGATTGGCTGCCAGGACCCTAAAGCCGGTCGAAGCAGATGAACCGCTCCTCTAGCAGGTCGAAATATATGATGCACGATTTTTCTTTCTTGCACGAAGTCCTCAAATGGGTGCAGGCGGTCAGATTTCAAGGCTACGGAAGAGGGGGGTAGGGGTAGTGAGCTACGGGAGAGGTGGGTAGGGGAGAAGTGTAGGGCCGCTGCACACCGCCTTGGTAAGCGAATGAACTGACAAATTAGGACAACGATTCAATCACTGTGCATGCGTAAGTTAACGCCGCCGAACAGTCATGAGCGGGCAGGGAGGGATTGGTTAAGCTTCACAAGGAGCTGGTGGTGTACATGCCCTCGCGACGATAAAGCGCCCTATGCCAACATTGGGCGTAAGCTTCGATTGGCAAGGCATGACGCTATGAGGCCACTCAGGCCGATGCACTTGAAATCACTCTTCACAAACTGTGTTTAACAAAACTTTCATTCCGAACACAACAAATTGCAGAAAATTCGTATATCTTCTGTTGGGTCCCCTTTTCACTGACGTTCGTCTCTTCGAGCCGTGTTTAGATGGTTAAAAACGTTGGAGTAGACTACCTGACACAACCCTTTTGACGAGAGACGAAGACTACCTGACACAACTCTCATGACGGGCGACGAAAACTACCAGACACAACCCTCTTGACGGGCGACGAAGACTACCTGAAACAACCCTCTTGACGGGTGACGAAGACTACTTGACACAACTCTCTTGGCGGGCGACGAAGACTACCTGACACAACCCTCTTGATGGGCGACGAAGACTTACCTGACACAACCCTCTTGACGAGCGACGAAGACTACCTGACACAACCCTAATGACGGGCGACGAAGTAATGTGATTAGGATCATCCTAAACGCGGGCTTTTATCCAATTCTGTTCATCTACTGTACAGGCCATTTATCAGATTTAATCATCCAATTCTATTCATCTACTATACAGGCCATTTATCAGATTCATTCATCCAATTCTGTTCATCTACTGTACAGGCTATTTATCAAATTTAATCATCCAATTCTGTTTATCTACTGTACAGGCTAGTTATCAGATTTAATCATCCTATTCTGTTCATCTACTGTACACGCCGTTTATCAGATTTAATCATCCAATTCTGTTCATCTACTGTACAGGCCATTTATCAGATTTATTCATCCAATTCTGATCATCCACTATACAGGTCATTCATCAGATTTAATCATCCAATTCTGTTCAACTACTGTGCAGGCTATTTATCAGATTTAATCATCCAATTCTGTTTATCTACTGTTCATGCCATTTATCAGATTTATTCATCCAATTCTGTTCATCTACTGTACAGGTCATTCATTAGATTTAACCATCCAATTCTGTTCAATTACTGTGCAGGCTATTTATCAGATTTAATCATCCAATTCTGTTCATTTACTGTACAGGCTATTTATCAGATTTAATCATTCAATTCTGTTCATCTACTGTACAGGCAATTTTTCAGATTTAATCATCCAATTCTGTTTATCTACTGTACATACCATTTATCAGATTTATTCATCCAATTCTGTTCATCTACTGCACAGGCCATTTATCTGAGTTAATCATCCAATTCTGTTCATCTACTGTACAGCCTATTTATCAGATTTAATCATCCAATTCTGTGCATCTACTGTACACGCCATTCATCAGATTCGATCATCCAATTCTCTGTTCATCTACTGTACAGGTCATTCATCAGATTTAATCATCCAACTCTGTTCATCTACTGCACAGGCCATTTATCAGATTTAATCAATGAGATCGTTGGTCTTCACCTTCCTCCGGGTGGATAAAAAGAAACACTCATACAATTCAAACGTTAGATGGCCTTAGCTTTGACGGTAACCTACATTAGATGTAGCATTTCTTCAACAATTTTGAACAATGTCTCACAACCACCTTTGATAACAAAAACGACGGCAAAGGCGGCCGTCTTTGAGTTCGCATAGCAACGCGTTACAGATTTTCAATTGGACTAAGATCAAAGAGTGTGTCGGCAACAGAGGCGGACAAGCCGTACGGCGATGGAGGTTGGACAGATTTTTGTTTCGGCCACCCACTGTACATAAATTAGGAATCTGTGCTATCAAAATTCAAATTCATCGGCTCCATAGTAATGAAACAATTGTTAGGTTATGTTCATAAATATAGTGCTTAGATTGATACATTAGGGAAGGTCATAATTGTACATATTACATCTTTTAGTGTTAGTTCCTGAAAAAGCGCCACAGCTAACAGAAATAAGATAAAATCTACTTTTGGTCGGTGCTTGCAGAGCTTTGTCGACATTGTGTTAATCTCATTCAATTGATTTACGGCCCGTGTCACACCTCTCCTCCTTCCCCCTCCTAGGCCACGTGGGTGAGCGTGTGCCAGGGTTGGGTCGCATCACGGGTCTCGACCCTGCAGAGCCGTTCTTCCAGTACATGCCGCCCACGGTGCGTCTGGACCACACGGATGCACTGTTTGTGGACGTCATCCACACGGACACGGACTCCATCATGACACTGGCGTGGCAGCTGGCTGGTAATGACTAGCGAAGGGTATGGGTTAGAATGCTCTTCCAAATCAGGCCGTAGAGTGGCCATCATTGCCTGCATGAAAAAAAATGTATTTGGAATACAGGAGTGTTGCCAAACTTCCAAAATATCAAGTGATCCATAGGGAAAATTTCAAGAGGAAATTCTAACAGTCCGCTCCATGAATAATAAAAATCTTTCGCCCCATGGAAGAAACCGACTCCGCGCCTGTTGGACAAAGTGTGTTAGGATAGCAGTGACCTTTTCCAGAAGCAGTTGCCCCTAGGGCTGCAACGCTGGCTGATACTCTCACAAACACATTATAAAATTATTAACACCTCAACCGATTAGCAGTCGTTACGAACTTCGTGGGTCTTAAAAATCTAAACATGCCTTCCCTCAGGGTTTGGTCTGGAACAGCCTATCGGACACGTGGACTTCTACCCCAACGGAGGCAGACAGCAGCCAGGCTGCTCCTCGCTGGCCAGGATACCTCTGACTGCATTGCAGGAGGGAGCGGGACTTGCTGAGGGTGAGTGCAATATTCTATTTTTTCAGAAAACAAACAAATGTATGGCGTGTTGCTGATTTACGTCTGCTTCAGCCGAAGCTGAATTGTGTCATTGCAGGAAGGGGTCACTATGGTTAGAAAAGGGCCTAGTATGCCCGCCCACAAGATGGTGTTGAGTTACCAAAATTTTGAACTTTCCACCTGGCGCACATGAGGCCGACGTTACAGCTGGGCACGCTATCCTCTCGAACACTGCCACCCGAGAACGGTTATGTAAGGATCCAATATCTACGAAGCTTTGTTATTAAATTAATGTTAAATTGAAGACGTCTGATATGATAATGGCAGTGTCTCGGTGTGTCGTCAGGTCTGGATGCTGCAGAAAAGGAAGCTGTTGCCTGCAACCACATCCGCGCCAATAAGCTCTTCACCGCGTCACTACTGGGGTCCTGCTCCTTCCAGGCCTTCCCTTGCGAGTCCTACAAGGAGTTTGAGAAGGTCAGTCTCCGTTTGTCCCGCGTCTTAGAGAGATAGCGTAGAAAAGAAGTTGAAAAGATTTACTTGTCATATTATTTTGAGAATAAGATCCTAACAAGACGAGTTCGGGAAAAAAATAATAAATTGATTATTTGCCTCCCATGTTTCCAGGCGAAGTGTTTTTCGTGCGATGGGGAACAAGGCTGTGCGCCTCTCGGCATACATGCGGACACGTGGCAGCCGCACGGCATGAAGCATGTTAAGATGTTCCTATCGACGTCACAAGGACCAGACTTTTGCCGTGAGTGTACCCATTCGTTCCCGTCAGATAAAATTAGTTGAGATAAACGGCGTCCGTCCCATCAGGGACTGCTGTAAACCAATGTTCAACAGTTGCTGATGTTCTAAACCAATGTTGAACCGTTACTGATATTCTAAACCATGTAGAGCTGCTGCTGATGTGTGACGTCACGATAGGTGATTACTTGTGTAATCCAGTATAACACAAGTAATTAGGCCTCTTTAATACCTCTACATCGGTTATCTACCCAGACAATAGAATGTAGCTACTGCATGCCCTCCGTAGCTACACAGTCCCACTGTTGTATTAAAGGTCTAATAAAAAATATGAATGACATTACACCAACATTTGAATTACATTCCAGACCTTATCTATACCATGGTCTCTTACACCATTACCGTCCGCTAACTGTTTGTCTGCTCCCCTTCTAGAGTACCACTACCGTCTGACCCTGGACCTTGCCGACGAGGGTAACCAGGGCGGGTCCCTGAGAGGGCGCCTCACAGTCACCTTCATCACACAGGAGGGTGAACTCATAGAGTTCGACCTCACGGAAAGGTGCGTGGTGAGAGGGACTCGACTAAACAAAGAACATTCATGATTATCCTATAATTAGTAACCCACCTGGCATGTCCAGGTGGGTTACTCTAAAACCCATCATACATGTTGCCACATTCTGCTACGCCAGATCGATTTGACATCACTTTGTTTATTTCACATCGCTATATTCACCATCCATGCTAATTTTAAAAGGAATTAAAATGCGGAACATGGAACTGTTGGAGAAGTTCATCAACAAAGAACGATGTACTATCCATTACAAAAAAAAAACAGTATTTTTAATTTCGCATTTCACTTACAACATCCCCGCACCGAGACTGTAGGTTTTATGGTATTGATTTACTCATTTGCATTTCCTCCAGACGTTTGGCTGTAAACATGCAACCATAAAAACTTACCTTACCACGTACAATTTATTTTAAATTAAGTTTAATAAAACGCGAAATTAAAAATAAGGTCCTTGTCTTTGTAACCGATAGTACGTGTGACCCTGAAAAAAAAACACGAACGGAACTAAGATGACCCCCAGAATAAGAGTCATTAAAAGTTCACGGAGCCAATGCAACCTTTGCATTGGGCCCCCTAATCCACAGCACTGATTGGCTTGGAGCGAACATTTCACATTTTTAACAAACTGATTGTTATAATACTTGGGTTCTTGTAACCCCTACTCTCCCCCACTCACGATTCAAGTAGGGATGGTCCGTTAAAGTATCCCCCATGTTCCAGCACCCCCCTGACGTTCCGGCGCGGCAGCACCCGTACCTTCCTGCTTCGTCACGGCGAGGACCTCAGCTCCACCAGAGACGCCCTCTTGCGGTGGCAGTTTGAAGCAGATGTTTTCAATCCTCTGACTTTCTGCGTGCTATTCTGCACTGCCGAGCTTGAGGTATCCACGGTCACCCTGACACCTTTGGACACTCCTCTGGTAACAGCGGAAGAGATGAGGTGAGAAAACGTATTTCAAACAGCTGGTCTCAGTCCGTTTAATGTGTGGTAATTATGATATTTTGCCGTCATATGAGACTTGAACTTTTATTCATAAATGTAACACTTACTGTGAATTTTCTATTATAAAACCTAAAACTATAAATAATCGTGGCTTGGATTATTAGGTCTCCTTTCTATTCAACCGAGAACTTGATGCATACTTCATGCAAATATTACAAATTGTTCAACACTCAGACAATTTGGCCCTATGACAGGATATATTTTTGATCGAAATGCTCGGTATCACAAAACACGTAGCAACGGAAAATATCCCAGCATTTATCCCCTAACTTGTTAATCCCAGCTATATTTTTCTTAAATTCTACTTTATCGAGATTAAGAATGAGACTTCATCAACGAAATTCAAGCAATAATATTCTGAATACGATCTGTTAACATTACTTGCAGACGAAGTGAGGGTCCTAAAGAAGACTTGGACATCGTAATGTGCCACAAACAGGGCAACCCCATCATCAAGATCAAGAGTGAAAAGACCATCAAGATCTCAGCGGAGGCCTTCTGTCCTACAGTCAAGAAGAAAGCGAAGGAGAAGTACTTGCTTCCTTCAGATTTGAGTGTTCCTGACACTAATACCAGCGATATCCTCCAGTTGGTAAACCAGGCAGAAGACCAGTCTGTGAAGCGTGGCTCAAACGTCTGAGCTTCAATCCAAAAACTTGGGATTATCGAAGCAAGGAAAAGATTTCCTCAGGCTAGCACCATGTATTTTAGTAGCGTGATGCACTGCTGTATCCATGGAGTCACCCTACAGAAGTACAGAACCACTGACAGGACTAATGCTGCAGAGCACGATGAGGTAGCGTGATGCACTCCTGTATCCATGGAGTCACCCTACAGAAGTACAGAACCACTGACAGGACTAATGCTGCAGAGCACGATGAGGTAGCGTGATGCACTCCTGTATCCATGGAGTCACCCTACAGAAGTACAGAACCACTCACAGGACTAATGCTGCAGAGCACGATGAGGTGATTTGAAGGGTGTTAGTTCACAAATGAAGGCTCCCATCTGAGGTTGGTTCCTCGAATAGGGTTATTAGATGGGAACAAACCTGTGCAGTTTTGAAACTGACACTTGCACTCCAAATGCGGAAATTCACTAGGAATCAAACATTCCTGAAAATTGCACAGCTTTTAGCCTTATTTCTTCAATTGTATGCATAAAGATGAGGAATAACTTCGTTACACGTGTTATGCATCATCATTATGTTGACCAACATTTGGATGAGTTTATTCAGTAGTCTGTTCCAAAAAGTTTAATATGAACATCTTTCGTTACTTGGTCTGTTCTAGTGTGGCTTACCCGAGTCATGAAGATTTTCAGAAATTATCCGAAGAGCCTCTTTGTCATTAATTCAAGCCGATTTCATCAACAGTAGCGACGTCATGATGTCTAAGTCAACATGCACCGTGACCATTTAAGATATTGCTAAAGATTTCTCCATATGAGAAGAAAGATTCTATGCAGTCAAAACAGTGCAACGAGTTTGGAAAAGTCGTGGCCGAATCTAAGATGACACGACGCCAACCTACACTCCAACTATAACCGATGCCAAGAAAATATGTATTTTCTGTTTTAGCAGTTCTGATGACTGTGCTTAAAGCTTGCACACGTCCCGCAGCATCCACTGATCTTACTCTTCGATTCAATCGAATTAAAAGAAGTTGAAGCACATTCCATCTTTTCGAACACAATACGTGTTCGAAACATCTGGCCGAAAGAAGTCTTACGTGAGCAATCAAATGCGTTCGTACTTTTGAAGGTTACGACCAAAGTGTTCCTTGATTGAACGCTTCGATGTTACTTATTGTAGGATGTATCCAATGAGTTTGCGTAGGAGATGCCGGATCAACTGAGTTTGCTTAGTCTTCATACGCGGACCGCATTGCGATTAGTGTGTGTTATGGGCATTTAAAGGCAAACTATCCATGGAATGTTTTAAATACTATCCATAAACATCTTGTACGTAACACAAAGAGCGCGTTTCCACAGCCTGCCTGATTGCTGAAGCAAGTTCATCAATCACGAGCGCTTTATTGAAAGTTTAGCAATGAATCACGAAATGAATTAGTTGTTCAGTTAATAGTTGTCAATGCACGTTATGAATTCCTATAATTGATTAGTATACAAATTATTAGCAATGCAATATTAAAGAAGTTGCATGATTATACTCGATATATCATAGAGGTCTCTCAGCTGAGGCTTGACTAAATTGACCAGACCTCTAACCTTGGGTCAGATAAACAGCCAGTGTTGTTGACGTTACATGGAATAGTACCATATAATGAAGTAAAATTTCAATATGGGGCCAAATTGAAAATGAAATAAAATAGGAAAGGCATTTTTGCCTTCCCACAATATTGCAGAACTGTTATTTGTCAATCAGCAGACATAATCCAAGGCGACTCAAAGGCGCAGTCCTGATTATTTAGGCTATGGCTTCACACGAGTGAGTGAGAACAACAGAACGGAGACCTATCATCAGGAGCTTTATTTGCTGGGATGTAAATTTCCGCTGCTCTAAACACGGATGACTCACGAATGTGATGTCACAGCAACACAGTTTCTACTTGTATCTTTAAGTGGGCTTTGGAGTACCACGTGTCGCTGAGACAGGATACGCGTGCGAGCCAGCTCGATCATTGCTGCCAGCCCGATCATTGTTGCCAACCCGATAATTGTTGCCAGCCCGATCATTGTTGCCAGCCCAATCACTGTTGCCAGCCTGATCTTTGTTGCCAGCCCGATCATTGTTGCCAGCCCGATCATTGTTGCCAACCCGATCATTGTTGCCAACCCGATCATTGTTGCCAGCCCGATCATTGTTGCCGGCCCGATCATTGTTGCCGGCCCGATCATTGTTGCCAGCCCGATCATTGTTTCCAGCCCGATCATTGTTGCCAACCCAATCATTGCTGCCAACCCAATCATTGTTGCAAACCCAATCATTGTTGCCAACCCAATCATTGTTGCCAACCCAATCATTGTTGCCAACACAATCGTTGTTGCCAGCCCGATCGTTGTTGCCAGCCTGATCATTGTTGCCAGCCTGATCATTGTTGCCAGCCCGATCATTTTGGGCAAACTGAAGAATCTAGACGCAGATTCAAAGTTTTTATCCGAAACAAACTTGCAGAAATCATAAGAAGTATTTTTTTTTGTATCTGAACTGCGGCCTTCACTCACCCAAAGTTCGGGTCCAGGCGATGACAGCTAAGATTGCACGGGTCACGTCTACTTTGGAACTGAGAGAAAGGATGGCTCAACACGGGCCCCGAGTTCCAATCAGACAATCACAATCAAGATTATACGCTTGGAGGCCGACCTTGAAACGGAGAGAAAGAATAGACAAGCCGATACGTGTATACATTGTAGGCATGACTCAGCATTAGCTGATAATGAATAGTCATATTCATATTTTTGCTTCAATTTTTGCAATCCAACTTATATTTACATTAAATTCAGCTGTAACAAAAACACGATGTTTACAAACATTCAATGGCATTGAGTCAACCTTATTCTTGATGTTGAACTCATCAGTTGGAATTTTATATTGAACGAGCCATATTTATTACTCGGGTGAGATATAAACTGTAATTCGGATGTGGGTGCAGGAACAGCAGCGATAAAAACTGTTTACCATTCAAGTAGCTTCCTACAGTAATAACTTCCACAACAAGTTCAACCCTGCACACGATTGTTACTTCAATGCCTATACGTACCACAATACGGGTATAAAATGATAGCTCTGAAGTTGCAAGAAGCGGAAAGTATAATTTCAATCAATTTGCAACTTCATTTCGCTCTTGGATGGAATGCACAAATACAAACTTTGTACGAAATTAGTCAGTGGCATCTCCAAACTACGTGTTTATGTACGCTACAGAGACGACGTCACTCTCCAGTCAATTTGCCTCACTGCTCCTCAATTCCATGTATGATATAAAGCGCTAGATGAATATAATTACCGGGTCATGCTGCCACCAGCCCATCACTGCTGTGTCATGCTGCCACCAGCCCATGACTGCTGTGTCATGCTGCAACCAGCCCATGACTGCTGTGTCATGCTTCATGCTGCCACCAGCTCATGACTGCTGTGTCATGCTTCATGCTCCCACGAGCCCATGACTGCTGTGTCATGCTTCATGCTGACACCAGCCCATGACTGCTGTGTCATGCTTCATGCTGCCACCAGCTCATGATTGCTGTGTCATGCTTCATGCTGCCACCAGCCCATGACTGCTGTGTCATGCTTCATGCTGCCACCAGCCCATGACTGCTGTGTATATTTTGTCCGTCCTGTACATGAGTGTGGCCACTGACTGGACCGTATTGTGTGCTCCTGAGATTCCCGTGGTATTGTTATAGTCGCATATGCCTACGTTAAGTAACCTACTGTTTGTGTATAGCTGTTAAGTTTGAAATAAAATTATTAACATTACAAATTGTGTACGGCTAATTTCCTCAGCCCTTCGCGCTGTATCATATACAGAGGATAAATCATTCATTGTTATATCTGACTATCTTCACGAATAATAAATCTTTCATTGTTAAGACAAACGTACGGTAGCTGAGTACAAAACCAATATGAATATATATTTATATATATGAATAAATACTAATATGTTATTCATTTATATGTATA
>SDVV010010502.1:0-16227 GCA_016164225.1 Gammarus roeselii
CATTCATGAACCTCTGATTGATATTAATTCATCAGAGGTTTTCCCCATCAGAGGTTGAGTTGTGGGCTTGATAACGAGAGGGCTTGCTTCACAATGAACAGCGCTCACAGAGGCAGTGTATCATGTGACATAGGCAGAAACTCGGTGAACATAGGCAGAGACTCAGTGTAAAGCTGCAAAACTACTCATTCTGCCATAAATAGCCTCGCATGCGTAGATTATAGAACATTCGTCATCAACACGATGCATAGGCATTTAAATGATCAGTGTTTTTTTCTGAGTGTACGTCGCTTTATCACGAGGGGCCGAAAACGCTTGAGAATATATAAGCTCTCAGGGCCAAATGGCACAATCAACCGATATTCGGATGACACATGAATACATACTGAGCCTAGTACGAGATCTGGAGTATATTAACTGCTTCAGCAATCGCATTGAAGCGCACAAACCGAGATAACGTACGGGAGTTGAGGGGAAAGAAAAAATGCATTTAATTTGCTAACCATTACCATATTTTGATTTACTCGTCTGTTATCTGAAACAGTCCGAGTGCAAGTTATTTTTCAAATAAATTTGAATTGTGATTTGATTGGTTTCATATCTGAAATAAATGTAGAGATTATGTTATGATTAGAGAGGATTTTTGTTTTCTAATCAAATAACTATTGACAACGATATTTAAACATTCTATGGCATTCTATTTTATTTCAGGATATCCATAAATGTTTAAACTTGACCAATGAAATGTTTGACCATAACGCCAACAGCAACCCGTTAGTAGGCTGAACCTTTACTTCACTTCATTGCCAAAGCTCACCTTCACTTACTTTGATAGTTCTCTAGTCTACTAAACCGTATCTTCTTCTCATGGTCTTCATATAAAACTTTTAGGGGGATAATAAACGCAGGAAAAATATTAGCTCGGGCCGAGTTGTTCATACCACTGCGGTATACCGAGCGGTACGAACGAAACATGCAAAGACACGGAACTCTGAATAACCCACCATTTCATGCTATTGTAATCTGCTTACTGCACTTTGTAGACACGTGAGGATCCTGTTAAAACTCCCCCATTGAAACACAGTTCTGAACACTCCTGACTTGCTTCGGGATTGGTGCGACAATTTACAGGGTGCTTCATTCCAAGGCAAACAATACTCAGCCAGAAGCAAAGAGAGTTTGATAAACAAATGAACCGACATCCTACTGGAGTTCCTGGTAGTAGCAACTATACGGACTTTGACCATAGTGCCCCGTCGGCTATGAGGACAACCGCCGACATTGATCGGAAACGGGCCAGTGCAGCCAACGGGGGGGGGACATAAGCAGGCGCAGGTCTTCTCTTCTTCCATGAAAGAACAATGACGGCACAAGCTATTGGTGGGTAGTTGACTGACTGCAGTCACAATGGGATAAACATAAATGAAGTTTGCCTTAAACGGTTTGATTTGTCTTGCAGTTACTCTAAAATAGCAAAAGTGCAGCCCTAAAACAGTAATTTCTTATCCCTGTGCTTTATGCATGGCTACAAACTGATTTCCTCGTGTTGGATACAGGAGATTTTTCTCATCAGAAAGAATTGTATAAAAATTATTATTTGTACGTTTTTTTCGAAATGTCGAAAACTTGAATCTCAATCAACTAATTCGTTCGCGGATGAGGTACGAGTGTGACCCAAACATGCTTAACCAAATTGTCTTCATTTCTGTTTAAAGGAGCATTGTTGGAAAAAATCCAACGATTTATTGCCGTATACAAGTAAATTGAGATGTTTGCGATCATTTTTTCTTCCGTGTTGAGTGTTTTTAAGATAATTTCCGGAATGTATACTAACATAATACTTTTTAAAGTTTATTAAAAATAGATTGAAGCATCGAATTAGACAATTTGTATACAGATAACAACATCAATGCCTATCTGAAAATGTATTCACGATCAAAAGCGCGAGCCATCAAACCTTGCCGTGCATGTGGGGCATCAACACAGGAGTACCGTGCCGACTGAAGGGCTTTCTCCGTCCTTAACCAAATATGTGATCAGATGCCCTCTGTCTGAACTGTGAGGGAAGTGCTCGGACGACCGATAGACTCCCTAAAGGTGGCCGCCTCTTCGTAGCATCCTCCTAATTCAAGCATATCTGAGGATAGATACCCTCTCCCGCAATAGTGAGGGAAGTGCACGGATGGTCATAAGACTCCCTAACAGTGGCTGCGAGCTCGTAGCATCCTCCTACTTCAAGCTAATCTGAGGATAGATACCCTCTCCCGCAATAGAGAAGGAAGTGCACGGATGGTCATAAGACTCCCTAACAGTGGCTGCGTCCTCGTAGCATCCTCCTACTTCAAGCTAATCTGAGGATAGATACCCTCTCCCGCAACAGAGAGAGAAGTGCACGGATGGTCATTAGACTCACTAACAGTGGCTGCGTCCCCGTAGCATCCTCCTACTTCAAGCTAATCTGAGGATAGATACCTTCTCCCTCAACAGAGAGGGAAGTGCACGAATGGTCATAAGACTCCCTAACAGTGGCTGTGTCCTGTAGCATCTTCCTACTTCAAGCTAACCTGAGGATAGATACCCTCTCCCGCAATAGAGAGGGAAGTGCACGGATGATCATAAGACTCCCTAACAGTGGCTGCGTCCTCGTAGCATCCTCCTACTTCAAGCTAATCTGAGGATAGATACCCTCTCCCGCAACAGAGAGGGAAGTGCACGGATGGTCGTAAGACTCCCCAACAGTGGCTGCGTCCTGTAGCATCTTCCTACTTCAAGCTAATCTGAGGATAGATACCCTCTCCCGCAATAGAGAGGGAAGTGCACGGATGGTCATAAGACTCCCTAACAGTGGCTGCGTCCTCGTAGCATCCTCCTACTTCAAGCTAATCTGAGGATAGATACCCTCTCCCGCAACAGAGAGGGAAGTGCACGGATGGTCATAAGACTCCCTAACAGTGGCTGCGTCCTCGTAGCATCCTCCTACTTCAAGCTAATCTGAGGATAGATACCCTCTCCCGCAACAGAGAGGGAAGTGCACGGATGGTCATAAGACTCCCTAACAGTGGCTGCGTCCTCGTAGCATCCTCCAACTTTAAGCCAATCTGAGGATAGATACCCTCTCCCGCAACAGAGAGGGAAGTGCACGGATGGTCATAAGACTCCCTAACAGTGGCTGCGTCCTGTAGCATCTTCCTACTTCAAGCTAACCTGAGGATAGATACCCTCTCCCGCAATAGAGAAGGAAGTGCACGGATGGTCATAAGACTCCCAAACAGTGGCTGCGTCCTCGTAGCATCTTCCTACTTCAAGCTAACCTGAGGATAGATACCCTCTCCTGCAATAGAGAGGGAAGTGTACGGATGGTCATAAGACTCCCTAACAGTGGCTGCGTCCTGTAGCATCCTCCTACTTCAAGCTAATCTGAGGATAGATACCCTCTCCCGCAACAGAGAGGGAAGTGCACGATGGTCATAAGACTCCCTAACAGTGGCTGCGTCCTGTAGCATCTTCCTACTTCAAGCTAATCTGAGGATAGATACCCTCGCCTGCAATAGAGAGGGAAGTGCACGATGGTCATCAGACTCCTTAGCAGTAGCTTTCTTAGAGGCTCCAACAGCCCTAAATCGAGTCTTAGGACAGATGCCCGCGCCCAGGATTGGGAGGGAAAGGCCCTGATTGTTATTATATTCCTTGGCAGTGGCTCTCTTTTTTGGAAATTCCTTCAGCCTAAAGCGAGTCCTGGGATGGCGAGTAAAGTGCCCGAAGGTCATTAGACTCAAAAGCAATTGCTTCCAAACATATCCCTCTGTCAAATCACCGGCTCTTTTAGGCAGTGATTTATGTCTTCATTATTCGCTGCGTCATCGCTTTGCCGCTGCGGCCACTTGCGCCAACATTAAATATGACCCGAGTGTGGGCAGAGCAAAAATCGTTGCAAACGGCTCTCGGTGGCCCAGGGCGAGAGGATGCAAATCACGGTACATGGTGAGAATGGGTGAGGTTGGTTAATTCCGCGTGGTGGTGAGCAGTAGTGATGGAGCAGATGGAGCTGTGGTCGGTTAACTCTCCGTTGTGGGGAACTGGAGAGGGGGAGCAAAAAGGGCAATGGTCCCTAACACTCTACGGTTAGAAGCAGGAGATGAATAGTCGACGGGGTAACGGTAATTAACACTCATTGGTATAGGGCAGGGAAGCAAGAGAGTGAAAAAGATTGAGGTGTGGTTAGTTTGGACCCCGTGGTGCAAGGACCCGCATGTGAGGAACAATTGAGCCGGGCCGTTTTTGTCTTTGATTGAACTATGAATCGAGCCAGATGAGGTTCCAGCACCAGTCCATTGCTCGAGCCAAGAGGCTTCCATTCCTGCCAGAGCCAAAATGTTGTCTCTGTATTGGTCGTGGGCCGAAAAGATGCAGCGATTGATTGTCTAACCTATCTCCGTAACGCGTGAACGGAGACAAATGGCCTTAGGACCCCAACTGATGAGTTTGCAGCGAAGCAGAAAGAACCTGACGGTTGTGAAGGGCAGACCCGAGTCCAGGACGCGACTGATAGCTCATAGAAGCGTCCTGGTGTCTAGGAATGGTCTGATAGCTTAGAGGACCGGCTTGGAGTCCAGTGAGAGACGGATAGCTCAGAGAGAAGAAGACAGACAAATTTGAGGCTACGAGGGGACTGATTTCTCATACGGGGATACAAGAGGACACAAGGGACTGATTGATCACTGGGCCGTCCTTGAGTCCATTGAGAGACTGATAGTGCAGAGGGGCATCCTGTAGTAGAGGAAGGGACTGGTACCTCAGAGGTGACCTGGAACGCACTCATAGGGTGTCTTGGTATCCAGGAAGAAAAACATAACATCGAAGACAGCCCGTAAGCTCAATGTGGGACAGATAGACCGGAAGGGCTTTTGGGGGGCAAAGAAGAGACAGGTAGCCCAGAGCGGTGTGATGGAGTCCAGGAGGAGACTATATCTAAAGAGAGACGTCACTTAGTCCAGGGAGGGACAGATGGCTTAAAGGGGTCCTGGTGCCCAGGTATGAACTTATAGATCAGAGGGGCGTCTTAGAGTTCAGGAAGGGACTGATTTCTTGGAGGGGCAGACTGGAGTTCAAGAAGGGAGTGGTTGCTCAAATGGGCGTTCTGAGGTCTCGAAAGTTTTTTTTTATATGTGAGGGCGCAGAATAAGACTGGTTGATCAGACGGGCATTTTGTAGCCCAGGGAGGGACCGACAGCTAAGAGGGTTAGCACGGTTTTACTAGACAAGGAGTTTCTGTTGAAAAGCTCCTTCAGATTCATAAACGGGTGTCGGCACCCACGGTTTTGACTGACTTTCAGTTGGGACGCAAGTTATATTTAACGCCGTAGGAAGCGGTACGAACGGCTTGAGAAACATTTGAATCTTTAACACTAAACTCTGTCACAGGCGGGTTTCTAATCCATAAGTTTGCGTAGCGGTAAGATCGTCACCGTTTTATCGCAATACTCGATTAGCAATCAAATGCGACGCACACCTAACAGCATCCACGCAACCTCTCATAAAGATTTCAGCGCCATTCCAGACATGAATTTTCGTCACAGTTTTTTCATAGCATCGGTATTGAAAATATATCTCTGCATGCCCTCTACACAGATAGAGTCGTTGTATAACTTGATAGGTAGGCCTTTCAAGTCACTTGGTGGGGTTGGGATCAGTTGGGTAGGGTGGAGAGTGAGTGCGGCTTTCTTCCCTCCTCAGGCAAAGTGTCCGCCCTATCTGTTTTTTGGTCTGTCTCTTGGTATAGGGTATAAGTAAAAGTAATTTAGTAGATGAGGGTAGGATAGTACAAGTTTATGTGACGGCGTTGAAACAAATCATCAATAGTCACGATTGATAGTGAAATGAGTGAGTAAACCTTTTTTGTTCTGGATTCGGTAAGGAAGGAAAGCGCTCACCTTTGTCACCTGGGGGTACGGTTACCAGGTCGGAAACGCCAGAGTAAAATCGGAGTTTTACAGTGGGAGGTATCGTGATTCTAGCTCCCTCCGTATTATGAGGGAGCAACAAAATGAACAGCACCATTTGAGATAGGTACACGCATTTATTCTAATGGCAGGTTTCAGTGGTTAGCTAAACTTGTTAGTATAGACTAACCTTTATGATAAAGAATAGAATTACGCAGTGTTAGTTATTGATAGACATCAGACATCCCAACAACTTAGTGCTCTTTGTCCAAGATTCTGCCCATCCTTCAAAATTTGTTTTTAAAGTAAATCTTCTGCATTTTTAAAGTGCACAACTATTTCAAACGGACCATAAACAATTTTCTTTGACTTAGATCAGCCATCAAATTGCAACCAATACATTTTTACGAAGCGATACATACACTTTCATTGATCATATATATCTCATAGATGAAATTCAATAAAAAAAAGAAAAAACTTATTTCACTTCCGTTATTTAAGGACTTTGATACATACGTAAATACCAAGCCCGGACCTGCAAAAGCTGAGGCCAGTCCCTTCCAGAGCTGAGGCCTGTTTCGTGAGGGCCAAACACGTCCCCGTTAAACTTGAGGCCTATTTCGTCAGAGCCAAGCCCGGCCGTGCAAGAGCTGAGGCCAGTTTCACGAGAACCATTCCCGGCTCTACAAGAGCTGAGGCCTGTTTTACTGAAGCCGAGCCCGGACCCCAAAGAACTGAGGCCTGATGGATTTATGCCAAGTCCAGCCGTGCAAGAGATGAAGCCTGTTCCGGTAGAGCCACGCCTGTCCAAGCAAAAGCCGAGGTCCTTTCTGGAAGAGCCAAGCCCGTTCGTGCATGAGCTGAAACTTATTCCGTGGGAGTAAAGCGCAAGCCCTAATGTATCCAAGGTCATCCCTCAAGCCGACTTTGTTCAATTCGAATCTTATGAATAATGCAGCAGACGGCGATGATATGTTTAGCTTCGTTTCGCCTCAACCTGACGCTTCAACGTATCAAACTTATTCTTGGTCAGTATCCCGTCCGACTGGCAGATATATTTCATTCTAGTTTTCATTATTTTTTATCAAGATTCCACCCAAACACTTACTCTCAATAACTTTTCGGGTCTCAATTTACGAAGGAATTGATTTAGAACAACCGAGATGGGCTACAAAGCCCCCTGGCAACGCGCCTTTTCTTTCAATAACCCCCTCTCCCGTTCGATATCCTTGCTCATCTCCTACTGTAGGGTAGAGCGCCTGCATGACCCCCTAATTGTGATGTTCTGCACCTCCTCCTTCTTAACTGCCGTCTCACTACTCTCTTTTCTTCTTCCCTGCTACTCTCCTTCCTCCGACCTCCTTTTCCCGTCTCTTCCTCTGCAGCATTTATTACCAGCTGGCAAAATCTTCTGGTACGCGCGGGCTTTACAAACGTCGAATTCGCATGCGATCGAAAACCGAGTTGCTCGGAGTCAATCAATAAAATAGTTAGAATTCTCTTTATTCTTCGGTTAGTAAACGTCATAGATGGGAGCTGCCAATTTGGACTTTCAGTAGGTAATAGTGACTCTCTCAAGTGTAGCAATGAGGTAAGAGGAGAAGGGGCTATGCGAATAAGAGGTGGTGGGTGGCGGTGGAGATCGGTTTAAATCCGTATTCCCTCAATGCATACACGCAGTGGGTACTCCATTGTTCCATTAGAACCGTGGGTACTCCAGTGTTCCATTACAACCTTGGGTACTCAATTGTTTAATTAAAACCGTGGGTACTCCATTATTCCAATAGAAAGGGCTCAGTTGATACACGGGCCGGTCTGATGCACCTGCAAGACTATTCATACACCTTGCGAATTTTCCAGGCTTCAGAACCCATCAGTTTGTGAACTTCCGTTGTAAAACAAAATGGTTAGTCACTCGTAACTCTGCATGGCCGAGATAAAGTCATTACGCGTGTTGAGTGACAATGGTGTACCTCGTTATAGGGAGGGTATGATTGCTCGCTCATAGGAATGTTAATCAGTGCTCCCCTTGCTACCAATGTATAAGGAAGCCTTTTGGGTTCACAAGAAGTTACTCTTATGCAGTGCACTATCTTGCCTCAGTGGGATGCCCCGTGGATACGGCTCATTATAGATGAAAAATGCCATCAGGCTTTTTCAATTATTCTAAACGTCTTTACGTTCTGGAAACTTTGCTTGTCCTTCGCCCTCCAAATAGCCTTATACTACAAACAATAGTCAAAACTAGATATCTCTATGAGCCTCCTGTGAAGTCGCACTTCATGGAGATATTTCGTCAACCATGTTGACAGTTCTCGTCAAAAGTATTGTAAATGCGTTCAACGTGTCAACACTGTATCGCATCTTTATTGCTAATGCGAATATACTGCTCTAAAATGCGTTGAAAAAGAAAATTAATTGTGGTTGATTATCAACGGACACAAACTCATTTTTTTATGTATTTATGTTTGTTGCCTAATATATGTATAGCTTCGCCAATAATACAATGTCCAGTTATTTCACCTCTTCTTACCCTGGCGGTTTTGTTGTAGGCCCAAACCAGTCGCACTTCTAACGTTCTCCGGCCGTGGCCTCGACTCACCACGACGGGCGCTTTAATATTGCCCACCACAGCGGAAATGAAGCAATTAGCAGCGCCGTCCCTCGAGGCAATCCATCAAGAGCTTATCACTGTTTGTCTCTCGCCATGTCTATGACAATTACAGCCAGCGTTGATCCTGTTTCGGTCGCATGAGATTACTTTTATTAAGGCACATTTGGCTCAGTAACAGAGAATAATGGTTACTGTTTTAACAGGACTATATAATATCTGAACTGATAAACCGGTCAAGGCGGGGGAGGCGTCTCCTTCAGCAATCGACTGTCGCGTCTAAGTGAGGAGGCACCAGTCATCTTCTTTCAAAGTAGAATCGCGTGTCCGCCCGTTTAGACCCCTAAGGGAAATAAATGTGACACAGAAACGGCATCGCTGGTGTGCATCGAGGTTTGGGGGTGAATGGCAAGCTTTGACCTTTTCTTGACGGTCCTGCAATTGACTCTTGAAGATACCAAGGCAATTATTTACACTCTATGAAATTAATTACCAGGGTAATCAATTCGAAAGAGTTTAAATAATGTGGACTATGAACGAGTTACTTGCGATATCTCATTTGACTTCCTAAATACCACGTTGTTAATCAGAGACACTGTGATAAAAGTTATTCTATGGATGATGAATAAAACCATTATCACTTTGGCCTAATTTCTTTAGATATTTATCCGAATTCAGAGAAATGTGTATAACGGAGATTAATGCAAATGAAATACAGAAGGTCCCACTCCCAAATATTCCTGTGTCATTACATTCCAAACTATAACACAGCATTGGCTTTGCAGATTTGCAGTTGCGCAGCTCGTAGCGCTTTCTGTTGGTGTAAGTTTGTCTGTTTAAAAAATAATCGACGTCCATGTGCCACGAACAAGGAGGCCCTCATAAAAGGCTTGGACTTCATCGGTGTTTGGGGCGAGAAGAGCTCAACGGTTGAGGAGGGTAGGGTGTATGGGGGTGCATTATACTACTGCTTCGTGGGGCGTACCGCTCGAGCAGCCTGCGTGATGTGACGTACCGCTCGAGCAGCCTGCGTGATGTGACGTACCGCTCGAGCAGCCTGCATTGTGACGTACCCCTCGAGCAGCGTGCGTGATGTGACGTACCGCTCGAGCAGACTGCGTGATGTGACGTACCGCTCGAGCAGCCTGCGTGATGTGACGTACCGCTCGAGCATCCTGCATGATGTGACGTACCCCTCGAGCAGTTTGCGAGAAAGGCATGCCTCTCGAGCACCCTGCCTAAAGTTACGTCCCGATTGAGCATCCTGCCAATACTGGATTACCGCTCGAGCTGCCTGCATACCCTGGTGGTTAATGAGCAGCCTTGGAAGCTTATGAGCGACTTCTCAAGTCAATGAGCGGCATCTGACGATAATGAGCGGCATCTGACGATAATGAGCGACCTTGGTAGTTAATGAGCAACCATGGAAGTTATTAAGCAGCCTCGGGATATCATGAGCGACATTTGAAATTATTGAGTGATCTTTGAAGTTAAATATCAACCTTTGAAGGTAATGAGCGCCATTTGAAATCAACAATAGACCATTGAAGTCAATGAGGGACCTTTAAAGTTAATAAACTACCTTTGAATTCAAAGAGCAATGATTGGAGCTCTCAAGCACCACCTGATGTTCATTACAGTGGCTTTGCTGATCAGCAGTTTGCTTTTTATTGCGATGGGGATAATAGTAATCTATTTGTTCCTATTAGATAATCTATCTACTTACAATCCTCAAATTCATCTTGCAATTTCTTACTGTGTGAACATATTAAATCCTAAAATATAAAACTCCTAAATTGAATGTGTCTTCTGTTTTCAGTCTTCATAACCCAGTTTTTTAAAGTTGCTAAGTCCTTCTTGGTCCTCTGAGGAAAAGAAATTTACAACCATTTGAGGCCCATTGAGGATTGTTTATTGCCGCACTTGCAGGTATGAACGTTACAGCCTATCTTAAAATGACGACAGTTTCATTTCCGTTCGGTTCAGGGCTTGTATGTGTTTTAGAACGATAATTATTTGAAGAGTTTGTCAATAATATGTCTGCTGTTTTTTTTATGTTTGAAGCGCATTGACAAATTTTTTGTACAGAGTTGCTCATGAGACACCCATCCCATAATGACTCATTTTGTTGTTTACTGTAGCTCCATGAATAATTCAAAAGTTTCTTGACGTGCGCTTACGAGATTATTTATCACTGTAAAAATCTTTTTCCGATATCTTTCATCTCGTCAAAATATGATTACACATCTGTAACCCGAGCACCTATGCTTTAACAACAAGTTAGAAAATCCTGAATTGTCAACCCCGTGTCCATATGTTTCTTACTTATAAGGCTTAGCTCATTTGAGTATCCACAGCATATTTTGTGAATTATATTTGGCTCCATGAACAGGGAACCGGCCGATCACTAGGAAAGGGGTTTGAAACTTATTCATTTTGAACTTTTGTACGCTAATTCTATTAGGTCATATGATAATTGAGCTGCTATTCAAATTTGCCAGGACGATGGAGGTTTTTGAGAAGGGTTTCGCTCAAATTCAGCTATAATGCCTATTCAAGTTTACCCCATGTATTCCTAATTTTCAACCCCTTGTATTTGTGATTTCACAACCCCATGTATTCATGATTTCCCAACCACATCGTAATTTTCCAACCCCATGCATGAACTCGTGATTCTCCTAACCCCATGCTGCTCATGATTCTAACCCAATAAATTCTTGATTTTCCAGCCCCATGCATTAGTGATCAGAACCTCAAAATAGACGTTGTCTGCGATCATTGATCATAATATTGTATATTGTAATTTGCTCCATGAGGTACGAAACGGCGGCTCACTGGAGAAGAACTTTTGCAAACTCAATTTGAACTTATGAGTCTGTGTTTCAAATAGTGTATTCGACCACGAAGTTCATGTGTTATATCTCAAAATTGCAAACCCATTGCTGGACGATAGGAATAAAAGATTTAATTCTAATAATATGAATAATGTGACCGGTTGCTCAAACAGCCTGCATGATGTGGCTTGTAACTCAAACAGCCTGCATGATGTGGCTTGTCGCTCAAACAGCCTGCATGATGTGGCTTGTCGCTCAAACAGCCTGCATGATGTGGCTTATCGCTCAAACAGCCTGCATGATGTGGCTTGTGACTCGAACAGCCTGCATGATGTGGCTTGTCGCTCAAACAGCCTGCATGATGTGGCTTGTCGCTCAAACAGCCTGCATGATGTGACTTGTCGCTCAAACAGCCTGCATGATGTGGCTTGTCGCTCAAACAGCCTGCATGATGTGGCTTGTCACTCAAGCCGCCTGCATGATGTGACTTGTCGCTCAAGCAGCCTGCATGCTGTGGCTTGTCACTCAATTCGCCTGCATGATGTGACTTGCCGCTCAAGCAGCCTGCATGCTGTGGCTTGTCACTCAATTCGCCTGCATGATGTGACTTATCGCTCAAACAGCCTGCATGATGTGGCTTGTGACTCGAACAGCCTGCATGATGTGGCTTGTCGCTCAAACAGCCTGCATGATGTGGCTTGTTGCTCAAACAGCCTGCATGATGTGGCTTGTCGCTCAAACAGCCTGCATGATGTGACTTGTCGCTCAAACAGCCTGCATGATGTGGCTCATCGCTCAAGCAGCCTGCAAGATGTGACTTGTCGCTCAAGCAGCCTGCATGATGTTTCTCGTGGCTCAAGCAGCCTTCATGATATGAAGGGCCGGTTGAGCGGACTACATTGTATTGCATGCTCCTCAAACAGCCTGGACGAAGAAGCGCGCTGTTCAAACAGCCTGAGTGATGTGTTGTGCCACACGAGGAGACTACATGATGTTGCATGGCGCTCAAACAGCCTGCATGATGTGACGTGCCGCTCGAGCAGCCTGCATGACATGGGTTGGCACTCACCACGCCCTCATGAAGCCCATTCCCCTCTGTACCAGCTTCGTGTGTGCAAAAATCTTAGGCGTGGGGAGGGTGGAGCATGTCGGAAAGGGAAAGGGAGAAGGGGCAACGAGGGGCAATCAACCTCCTTGGGAGTGAGTTGTTCTACCCCGGTAAGTGCTTTCCTTAACAGGCAGTGCTATTTATTAGGGGACAAGGAGGGAGCCAATGAATTCCCCGTTGGAGGCAATGGACTCTCCTCCTTTACGGTTATAGCCGAGGGTGTGGGTCGATCCCCGGTGGGGGAGGCAGAGCATCATTTCAAGTGAATGGTGAGAGGGGAAAGGACAATGGCATGTTATACCATAATTACAATGTCTTTTCTCAATAGCACTGTGGGATTAGAGGCTTGGTAGTCGCACATAATGGTAGGCTCTGAGTGCATCACTGTAAACAACTCCTAGAACCCCAACTAGGTCCCGAACCAGGACTAGATTTTTTTCCAATGTCGCTCGCGCATTTTGAATCAGCAACCGTGTACGGTTATGTAAGAAATGTTTTATAACGGTCGATTCATTGCAAATTACACAGAGATAAATTTTAGATTCAATACATGATGACAATGTTTTAAAGTGTTTGTGTCAATCAAAAGAATATAGCTTTAAAATGTTTTAAAACATCGCAAAGCATGGTTGACCAAACATTCAACACTCGATTGTCGTCGCTGTTTGGGGTAATGTTGTTTGGAAGTTCGTGATCCCTGAATTCTGCTTTCGTAACCAGTTTGTGTTCCAACCCACTTGAACTTGTTCTCCACACTCTCCCTCCGCTGGACCATCAAGGAGTTGATGTAGCCCGCTTCTCCCCCATCCGAGCAGCTGCCGCGATGAGACTCCCCTCAGCCATAATCAACACCACCGGCGACAAGATCAGCTGACTCTGTCTAAAAATAGTCCAAATCTCTTAGAAAATTGTAATGAACGAAAGTTAACGACCGAACCCACCTTAATGGGAGTATTACAATCGTCATTTTCTATTGATGATAATCATAAATATTGATCAGCAGTATTTCACGTTCAATGTCTTGTCTTATTAGAACTAATATTGAACACAAGCAGACTTTTATGACAGCAGGAACCGCGTATCTAATCCTCACATCAAAGACTTGCAATCCCTCGGATGATCATCAGTTATTGTTCTCTGTGCACCGAGGATTTTCTTTCGATTCATTTTAATTTAGACATCGAACTTTCAAAAATTGCATTGTGCAAAAAATGCAGTCCATTTTTTTTTTAATTACGAAGAAAATAGAGGTCACGGAAGAATCTCAATTAACTTTTCAGCCGTTAGAAATCGTTGAAATCTCTTCTGAATGTGTAATTAGAAATAGAATATAAGGAACAAAACCATTCAAGACATTTGACGGTTCCATACTTTATTCCCGAACAAATTATGCACTCGTATTTTTTTCTTTTCTTTTTATTTCTTATATTTATTTACAATATATGATAATTATCCCTCTCTGGAAATAATAAATGTAAAACTGATGCACACGGTGAAAATCTCATATGATTCATGAAACATAAATGTTGTCATTCAGGGGGGCTTTGAATAACATTTATCGTTATGGTAGGTTCTGTGGCTTTAAATAACATTTTTTTTTACCACTGATATGACTATACCTGGAGTTTCACTGTAGCTTACGACACTTTACGGAGGACACTGATTTGAGTGACACTGTGATGTATTGGTGACACTGTGGTGTAATGGTTACACTGATCTAAATGACTCTGTGGTGTGTTGGTGATACTGATGATAGTGACACTGTTGAGTATTGGTGTCACTGGTGTGAGGGACATTGCAGCTTATTGGAGACACTGATGTGAGGGACACTGCGATGTAATGGTGTCACTGGTTTGAGTAACACTGTGGTGTAATGGTGACACTAATGTGGGTGACACTGTGGTGTTTTGGTGACACTAATGTGAGAGACACTGTGGTGTATTGGTGGCACTGTGGTGTATTGGTGTCACTGGTGTAAGTGACACTTTGGCGTATTGGTGACACTGATGTGAGTGCCACTGTGGTGTATTGATAGCACTGTGGTGTATTGGTGTCACTGGTGTGAGTGACTGTGGTGTATTGGTGACACTGATGTGGGTGACACTGTCGTGTATTGGTGACATCAGTGAATGACAATGTTTTTGGATGGCACTGTTGAAGGTTACACTGTTGTGCATTGGTGACACTGTATTATTTTGGGGGCATGAGTGAGTGACAATGTTGTGGATTGCACTATTGGAGTTCAGTGTACACGCTATTGACAATACGACGCGAGTCTGGTTGGTGTGCAGCGTTTACGCTACTGACACAACCTGGACCATACACAATACTATTCTCCATCACAGCGAACAGCCACCAACAGCGAAGTCGGTCCAGCTTTTCTTAACATCATATCATCTGAGCCCTAAAAAACCTTATGGCTTCATGACACCACTGTAGCTGACTCATCACTAGAGACTGACATTTAAATGGGAGCATAAACAAGAGGCCGACATAAATAATGAAAAAAAAATCAACGAAATGCACTGCTAGAACGAAAACAATTGTCCTGAGCATATCAGTGATCCGTGAAATCTTCTCTGGGACGTCCGGATGGAGGACGTGAAGTGGATACTCTGACAATTGTTGAGCAGGAACAGACGATTTAGAGCTGCTTCAGTTAGTGATCTTTCAGGCTTTCATAAAAAATGCTCATAACACTCACAAACTCATCTATACGTAACAGTTCCCTTATAACAGCTGAGCAAACCAGAAGTTATGCAATAATCCTGGCCCTCGCAATTGGCCGTGATTTCCACATTGGCTAAAAAGCGACCAATAGAAGTTAACTAGATTACTTCTGAGAGCACTGTAGATATTTTTTTCCGTGACAGTCCTGTGTAGATCTTTTCAATATAAATCTCAACTGGCAACACGTGGGAAGTGTCACATAGATCACTAACGCAATTTGAAATGTAATGTTTAGGCCTGGTTGAAACAGAGCAGCAGTTATTTAAACATTGAACTTGGTTCCACATCGACGGTCGCTCATTTATGGTTTGTTTCTCAAAGTAAAAGTAACATCAAGTCATGAACAAGTTAACAAATTGTTAATAATGAGTTCATACCAAGTCATTATAGATCTTTTTTTGTTCACGACGAGCGCAATTAATACGGTGTCATGAATAAATCTTTTGCCTGAGCGGTTTAAAGCCTCTACCTGATTAAAGGGCCATGCGGTGAGAGAGCGAGAGCAGCGATTTAGAGTATCCTCTGTCATCACTTAGGGGTCAAGGAGGTGTCATTTTGCACTAGCGTTAATGTATCAACTTCTGAAATATTCGGTAGGAAAAAGTCAGGATCTTATGCAAAAGTATAGATCAACTGGGTCAACTAGATGAGGACATCTGACCAGTACATCGTAACGTATCCTGCACCAACAGATAAGAATAGATCAACTGGGTCAACTATATGAGGACATCTGACCAGTACATCGTAACGTATCCTGCACCAACAGATAAGAATAGATCAACTGGGTCAACTATATGAGGACATCTGACCAGTACATCGTAACGTAACCCGCCCCAACAGATAAGAATAGATCAATTGGGTCAACTATATGAGGACATCTGACCAGTACATCGTAACGTATCCTGCCCCAACAGATAAGAATAGATCAACTGGGTCAACTATATGAGGACATCTGACCAGTACATCGTAACGTATCCTGCCCCAACAGATAAGAATAGATCAACT